>JAYJML010000072.1:0-144000 GCA_035610835.1 Ophiura sarsii | reverse complement strand
CGCACGATACTGGCACATGAAATCTGCAAGTATCGCTCGATTATGGTACAATTTCATCCGATACTGGAACACCGAATTGCGCCTTGGATAAGATCTCGTTTCTAGATAAATGGCGCATTATAAATTCGTATTTATTATTTATTAGTATTATACATTATGCGGAAAGAACTTAGGAATGTGTTGTGTTGGGTATGTTGTTTTACAACAGGTGGTACAATGTACATATTATGTCTATTATTCTTATAATCCAAACAGTGGTATCGGATAATGATATTCAAGATATCGTAGAGACTTTCGAATTCGCTCACCTAGATGATGTGTATGTACAGCTTGGTGATCTTACAAGGAAAGACATCAATGACGCCACAGGTACACCTAAAAAACAGGCAAAGGATCTTCTCCATCTCTGGCGTGATCGAAAGTCAACGGAAGCTACAAGGACGGAATTCATAGTAGCTGTGAAGAAATGTAAAGATTGCACAAAAGCATTGAGTGACCTGAAGAAAAAATGGAACATACCTTAAGGTAATAGGAAAGGATGGTTCACTTAGCATAGGCCTATGTCATGATATAAAAGATTATAGTGCAAGTAAATATTTAGCGAATTGCTATGATGAGATCACCCATGTAACTATCTACATAAAACACGTGGTTTACTAATTAAAATAACAACTTAATAGGACCTCTGTCATTAACTTGTCTAATTAAACTTTCTAACTTTGACTAAATTGATTTTCTTTTTGGGGAAAAGTGGGCGGGGGGCAATTCCCTTTGCCCCCTGTAGTGCCGCCACTGTTGTTTAAGGATGCTACACCAGTGACAGCAGATTTATTTTTTTTACTAGAAAATGCGAGTGTCGCCTTAGGTAAAGAACGCTCGCGTATAAATAGTATACGACTTTTTAGGCTACCCAATTTAAGTGCGCAAACGATCAACTCACGCGTTGTACATGGTGAATCAAAAACCGCAACACTTAATGCCGAGTACTGTTCCCTTCAAGCAAAATAAATCGCTCTAAAAAGAAAATATAATGTTAGAGCTAAGTCTTGGCTATCACATAGTCAAATTACAGCGATATCTACAATATATTATTTCGCACTACGCGGCGCAGATGAGTTCTGCGTTAAGACCGCGTAATCAGCGAATGCTTCCAACCCCCTATCACAATCCCCTATCACAAAGTGTTATTCATTTTAAAGAATTATAGACCCAAAAAATACATCCTTTTCATGGAATTATCTCAAGAAATAAGTAGCTGAACCTATTCGTTGATTCCATTAATTAATTGGTAGCCCTTATAAATGAGCACCTTTTAATAAAATTACAACATTTGTTTTTTAATTAAAAAAAATGGTATATGCCTTCTTCAAATCCCCATACAAATCTCCCATTGGAAATAGCTTATAAATAATATCCCAAATTCATTTTTAAAAAAAAATTAAGAACTTTCCGTTAATTTTATACCCTAGAATACAAAAAATCTAACACAGTAGTTAAATAGATTCACAGTGTGTTATCTCAATTTGAAGCTGACAAGGTATCCTATACTTTTGGTTGCTAGTTTTTACATACCAATACTTATATAGCGCCGTTACATCTATATAGATCGAAGGGGTTACTGCTGTAAACAACACCGAATCTAGTGGATAAGACGCCGGTCTCACGATGCAAAGGTTGTGAGTTTGAGCCCCACTACGGCCAACATGTTTGTATCCTTGGGCAAGGTACTTAGTCTCAATTGTGTCGTGGTGCAATAATCCGAGCACGTTAAAAGGTCACAGACTCCTTCGTAAAGAGTAGGGGATCATCCCGGTCTGTGTCTGTGTCTAGGTTCCTGTTACAGGGAACAGTTGGTGATGTACAGTTTATCTGCGCATACCGACTTAACCGAAACAGAAACAGAAACAGAACAAGGAACACCAAGAATAAATAGCAAACAATTGAAACCAAGAAAATCAAAGGCATGTTGCCGCGTGGAAAGTGTTAATAGAGTTATTAACAGAACTCTATTAATTCTTTCCAAGTTTTACCATTATACAAAACAGATTTGTCAGAAACCTAAGTTCCAACTTTCAAAGTCTATCTCAAGAACTACTGAACCAATCTTGACATGTTTGTACTTATTTTAATACATTTCTCATGGTGATTCAAGACCTTTTGTGAAATGTCGGCACACTGTCGTCTTCAGACGACTGCCGCGTGGAAAGTTAATGACTTAGACTGCGTACTCGACACAATAGCACTACATTTACAAAGATGCGCAATAATGGATGACTGCCATAGACTTGTGTGTAGACAAACATAATTCGACAGGTTTTCTTCAGTTTGCTATTTTGTGATTAGAGCTTTCGTTTTAATGTATTTTTCACCATACATGACAAGCAAATTGCAGTTTAAAAATAAGAAGAATTGATAACCACAATTTTGAGAAATCCATTTTTGAAAAGGTGAACCGCCTTTTGCACCACACTGACCACACTGTATAATTGAACAGTATATCATTGTATGTTTTTTATGTGTTCGTTTCAGATGTATACAATACAGGATGGTGCAACAACATGTTTTTGTTCGTAGGGGTGATTATCATGTAGAGGCGATACCTGTTATCAGATTCGAATTGGTGCGAGGTTGAGTTTCAGAAGTTTGTATTGAAGAAGATCATTTTAACTTGGTGTTTAGCAGGATTTGTATAAAGGATTTGATCGTTAGAAACTTGGGTTTTTGTATTATTTGCATTATGAACTATAAACTAAATATATTGGTGATATATAGAACAACTTTCAAGTGTGTAGAAGGTTTCCGTAATAAAATAGACACAATTAAAAGTGTCAAAAGCAATGAAAATAACATTGGATTTGGAATTAAAATTCGTCTTATCTCGAAATTTAAAAAAATCATAGATGAAATTTTACTTGTAACTCCTCTGTTATCATATGAAAATAATATATAATAATCAATTTCTGTACTCTTTTGACATGTGCGTGATGTGTTAAGTCTACATATGATTAACTAACGTGTGCGCTTAACGAAAGAGTATACTTGTAACGGTAATTCACTTCTATATCGGTTAGCTTTAACGATTAATATGATTGAATATATATGGTACTTTTTTACAATGAAAAATACCATAAAAAAAAGGAAATATTGAAAAACGCTAAATATGAAAATAATCCAATGTTTATGGGTATTTACCCTTTGTTTTGCTGTTTTAGCACTAATAACACCTGTTTTCTAACCAACACTTTTCTGAAGCCCTATCTTTAAAAGTCAAAATCTAACAAACAATGAAAATCGAAAGAAGAAACAAAAAGGATTTTATACATTTACCACGTATTCTCCATGTGTTTTGTTAATTATGTGTCATGATAACTATATTTCATTCATATCTGTGCAGTGATATCAGAGTGTATTCCACTGATCGCATCTCATTATCATGCGCTTCATTAAAATCCAAATGATCAAAGGTGAATCCTGACATTGTATCTCCTGCATTGATCACTAGAATACTCTCCGGGTCACTGCAGATTCCACACCACTAGATGATTTTATAGTTCATCCAACATAAGATGGAACATGACCTTTTATGATATATGTTTATTTTGCAATGTGAAAGGTCATCATAATCATGTCCATGTTACACTGAACAGACTATAAGTGTTATAGTATATTCACCATGACATAGAGCATGATCTTTGTTACTGGCCATTACTTTGGCATCATATTCTTTTCTAGTGATGTTCCATCTTACGTTTAACAGACTGTAGTCTTTGCCGACGACAATCGGATTTGCTCTCTATTTTCAAAGCCTATGGCCCAAGACTAAACATAAGTAATCAGGAAAGATACTTATTGCCCCCAAATGATAAGTTGGAATCTAATCCTGATTTTAGGACTAATATATATTACCACAGTGCAAAAAGAGATCTTTTCAGTCTATTATTTATGTTTTTGGGTGATTTTGATTGTACATGTTCAGTCAACACTGCTCAATGTTTTGAAGATAAACGAGAGCGATACGCCAGCTGTCTAAAATCAGGGGCTTATTTCTAGAAACGTTCATGGTTACCCTATACTGTTAATCCTAATCGCAATAAATTCAATCCAGTGATGCGTTCACATTTTTCACACACAATTAAATCACTTCGTTGTTTTTTTTGTTTACAATGCTTTTTTCCATCGTTTTATATTAATCGTTATATTAACTATGTAACTGTAAATTTATATTATAAGTAAGTTACTATAATTACTACGATTTTTGTAATTGTAAATCATGCCAATCGTGGCAATATGTTGTGTATTTGGGCCAATGGCCTCATGCACTTGGAGATAAAACTAAACTATATAAAGGTTTGTACTTCAAGGATCATAAATATCATGAACTTGAAGAAAAATGTAAAGTTGAAAAATCCAGTCGCTTTATAAGCGAGAAAATTAACGTTTTGGAACACCTCTTTCACATGTAAAAGTCTAGGCAACACATTTGGTGGTTCGGAATCTACGCAGATAAAGATAAATAAGAGTATAGTGTGTATGTGCAAGACAGCTGCATTCAACATCTAGGAGTATGCGCAGCCCTTTATATTAGTTACAACTACTACTACTACTACTACATTTACAAAGATGCGCAATAATGGATGACTGCCATAGACTTGTGTGTAGACAAACATAATTCGACAGGTTTTCTTCAGTTTGCTATTTTGTGATTAGAGCTTTCGTTTTAATGTATTTTTCACCATACATGACAAGCAAATTGCAGTTTAAAAATAAGAAGAATTGATAACCACAATTTTGAGAAATCCATTTTTGAAAAGGTGAACCGCCTTTTGCACCACACTGACCACACTGTATAATTGAACAGTATATCATTGTATGTTTTTTATGTGTTCGTTTCAGATGTATACAATACAGGATGGTGCAACAACATGTTTTTGTTCGTAGGGGTGATTATCATGTAGAGGCGATACCTGTTATCAGATTCGAATTGGTGCGAGGTTGAGTTTCAGAAGTTTGTATTGAAGAAGATCATTTTAACTTGGTGTTTAGCAGGATTTGTATAAAGGATTTGATCGTTAGAAACTTGGGTTTTTGTATTATTTGCATTATGAACTATAAACTAAATATATTGGTGATATATAGAACAACTTTCAAGTGTGTAGAAGGTTTCCGTAATAAAATAGACACAATTAAAAGTGTCAAAAGCAATGAAAATAACATTGGATTTGGAATTAAAATTCGTCTTATCTCGAAATTTAAAAAAATCATAGATGAAATTTTACTTGTAACTCCTCTGTTATCATATGAAAATAATATATAATAATCAATTTCTGTACTCTTTTGACATGTGCGTGATGTGTTAAGTCTACATATGATTAACTAACGTGTGCGCTTAACGAAAGAGTATACTTGTAACGGTAATTCACTTCTATATCGGTTAGCTTTAACGATTAATATGATTGAATATATATGGTACTTTTTTACAATGAAAAATACCATAAAAAAAAGGAAATATTGAAAAAAGCTAAATATGAAAATAATCCAATGTTTATGGGTATTTACCCTTTGTTTTGCTGTTTTAGCACTAATAACACCTGTTTTCTAACCAACACTTTTCTGAAGCCCTATCTTTAAAAGTCAAAATCTAACAAACAATGAAAATCGAAAGAAGAAAACAAAAAGGATTTTATACATTTACCACGTATTCTCCATGTGTTTTGTTAATTATGTGTCATGATAACTATATTTCATTCATATCTGTGCAGTGATATCAGAGTGTATTCCACTGATCGCATCTCAATATCATGCGCTTCATTAAAATCCAAATGATCAAAGGTGAATCCTGACATTGTATCTCCTGCATTGATCACTAGAATACTCTCCGGGTCGCGATTTTTTTTTTAATAGTAAACATTTGTAAAATTTATTTATTTCGTTTTAATACGGAATAAAGCAAAACTCACTGAATAAAAATGATTTTTTAATTTTTTTTTAAAAAAGTCAACTGATTTTACCTGTGAAAAAAAATCGCCTCCGGGTCACTGCAGATTCCACACCACTAGATGATTGTATAGTTCATCCAACATAAGATAGAACATGACCTTTTATTTCGCAATGTGAAAGGTAATCATAATCATGTCCATATTATACTGAACAGACTAAGTGTTATTATAGTATATTCAGCTTGACATAGAACATGATATTTGTTACTGGCCATTAATTTGGCATCCTATTCTATCCAGTGATGTTCCATCTTACGTTTAACAGACTGTAGTCTTTGCCGACGCCAATCGGATTTTCTCTCTATTTTAGAAGCCTGTGGCCCAAGACTAAACTATAAGTAATCAGGAAAGGTACTTATTGCCCGCGAATGATCAGTTGGAATCTAATCCTGATTTTAGGACTAATATATAATAATTACCACAGTGCAAAAAAAAGATCTTTTCAGTCTATTATTTATGTTTTGGGTGATTTTGATTGTACATGTTTAATCAACACTGCTCAATTTTTTGAAGATAAACGAGAGCGATACGCAAGCTGTCTAAAATCAGGGGCTTATTTCTCGAAACTTTCATGGTTACCCTATACTGTTAATCCTAATCGCAATAAATTCAATCCAGTGATGCGTTCAAATTTTTCACACACAATTAAATCACTTGGTTTTTATTGTTTACAATGCTTTTTTCCATCGTTTTATATTAATCGTTATATTAACTATGTAACTGTAAATTTATATTATAAGTATGTTACTATAATTACTATGATTTTTGTAATTGTAAATCATGCCAATCGTGGCAATATGTTGTGTATTTGGGCCAATGGCCTCATGTACTTGGAGATAAAACTAAACTATATAAAGGTTTGTACTTCAAGGATCATAAATATCATGAACTTGAAGAAAAATGTAAAGTTGAAAATTCCAGTCGCTTTATAAGCGAGAAAATTAACGTTTTGGAACACCTCTTTCACATGTAAAAGTATAGGCAACACATTTGGTGGTTCGGAATCTACGCAGATAAAGATGAATAAGAGTATAGTGTGTATGTGCAAGTTGCATTCAACATCTAGGAGTATGCACAGCCCTTTATATTAGCTACAACTACTATTATATATACTACTACTATAAGCTGCATTTAAGAAACGCTTTTCGTAAAAACCACAAAGCGCTTTACAATTTAAAACCATATACAATTTAAAAACAAAATTTTAAAACTTCAATTTAAAACTAAACATGATAGTTGTTAAAAAATAAAACTGGCAAGATATAAAAAAAGACAAAATATATACAAATCCAGAACCAATAAGGTGAAACAATACAGATTGTGTGCTTAATGATGTCAAGCTAAGCAGATTTGCTATTTTGAAAATATGAACCAGACAATTCAAAAGCACGTGGACATTTTACACATGTCTTATTTATGTGATTATATAAATATTTAATGCGTCATTATTTTATACACCCTTTGTAGTGTATCACGGCTGTTTGACAGTCCGATTTATTATGACGTCATCTTAACGTTTCTCAATACTTTCGATAGTTCGATTATCGTTGAGTGCATGTACTATGTACGCGTCCTATATCTCAACGTGCAATTATGCGCAAGCCGCAAATCTAAGCACCATTTACACTTATTTTTTTCTCGTTTGGCCTCTCTCTAGAGTCTCTTATTTAACGTTGGACCAGCGGGAAATCTTATGATTCATACACTAAATACAAAAATTTCTTGTGCATAAGATGCTATCATTTTCGTATCCGGGCCTCCAATATTTGGTTTGTATGTTAACATTATTTTGGTAACATCGTTTTCAAGTTTGCTTACGAAACAGCAGTTCCCTATATCTCAACGTGCAATCATGCGGAGCTCCGCAAATCTAAGCACCATTTACACTGATTTTTGTCTCGTTTGGCCTCTCTCTAGAGTCTCTTATTTAACGTTGGACCAGCGGGAAATCTTATTATTTATACACTAAATACAAAAATTTCTTGTGCATAAGATGCTTGCATTTTCGTATCCGGGCCTCCAATATTTGGTTTGTAATTTCACATTTTACTGCTCACACCGTGTGTTTCTTTTAGTATTCGTCATTTGGATTCTCAAAATGGATGCCAGTAACACACTAGGCAGCAGGTATAGGACTAGTAAAAAAATGTGTCCTCCGAGTTGCTTTTTTGTATATTATATCACATTTTGAGTTACGTATAATGTTTTTTTATCGAACTGGTCAATCTGCGACATATTTGGCGGAATAACTTACGTTCGCGTTGAAACCGCAACCAAAAAAGTCTTTTTTAGAGCGTGCAAGGCTAAAAAAGCTGAATATCCTAATATGTGCCCCACGATTTGCTTTTTGGGATATTATATCACATTTTGAGTTACGTATAATGTTTTTTTATCAAACTGGTCAATCTGCGACATATTTGGCGGAATAACTTACGTTCGCGTTGAAACCGCAACCAAAAAAGTCTTTTTTAGAGCGCGCAAGGCTAAAAAAGCTGAATATCCTAATATGTGCCCCACGATTTGCTTTTTGGGATATTATATCACATTTTGAGTTACGTATAATGTTTTTTTATCAAACTGGTCAATCTGCGACATATTTGGCGGAATAACTTACGTTCGCGTTGAAACCGCAACCAAAAAAGTCTTTTTTAGAGCGCGCAAGGCTAAAAAAGCTGAATATCCTAATATGTGCCCCCCGATTTGCTTTTTGGGATATTATATCACATTTTGAGTTACGTATAGTGTTTTTTTATCGAACTGGTCAATCTGCGACATATTTGGCGGAATAACTTACGTTCGCGTTGAAACCGCAACCAAAAAAGTCTTTTTTAGAGCGCGCAAGGCTAAAAAAGCTGAATATCCTAATATGTGTCCTCCGATTTGCTTTTTGGGATATTATATCACATTTTGAGTTACGTATAATGTTTTTTTATCGAACTGGTCAATCTGCGACATATTTGGCGGAATAACTTACGTTCGCGTTGAAACCGCAACCAAAAAAGTCTTTTTTAGAGCGCGCAAGGCTAAAAAGCTGAATATCCTAATATGTGCCCCACGATTTGCTTTTTGGGATATTATATCACATTTTGAGTTACGTATAATGTTTTTTTATCAAACTGGTCAATCTGCGACATATTTGGCGGAATAACTTACGTTCGCGTTGAAACCGCAACCAAAAAAGTCTTTTTTAGAGCGCGCAAGGCTAAAAAAGCTGAATATCCTAATATGTGCCTCCCGATTTGCTTTTTGGGATATTATATCACATTTTGAGTTACGTATAGTGTTTTTTTATCGAACTGGTCAATCTGCGACATATTTGGCGGAATAACTTACGTTCGCGTTGAAACCGCAACCAAAAAAGTCTTTTTTAGAGCGCGCAAGGCTAAAAAAGCTGAATATCCTAATATGTGTCCTCCGATTTGCTTTTTGGGATATTATATCACATTTTGAGTTACGTATAATGTTTTTTTATCGAACTGGTCAATCTGCGACATATTTAGCGGAATAACTTACGTTCGCGTTGAAACCGCAACCAAAAAAGTCTTTTTTAGAGCGCGCAAGGCTAAAAAAGCTGAATATCCTAATATGTGCCCCACGATTTGCTTTTTGGGATATTATATCACATTTTGAGTTACGTATAATGTTTTTTTATCAAACTGGTCAATCTGCGACATATTTGGCGGAATAACTTACGTTCGTGTTGAAACCGCAACCAAAAAAGTCTTTTTTAGAGCGCGCAAGGCTAAAAAAGCTGAATATCCTAATATGTGCCCCACGATTTGCTTTTTGGGATATTATATCACATTTTGAGTTACGTATAGTGTTTTTTTATCGAACTGGTCAATCTGCGACATATTTGGCGGAATAACTTACGTTCGCGTTGAAACCGCAACCAAAAGTCTTTTTTAGAGCGCGCAAGGCTAAAAAAGCTGAATATCCTAATAAAATCGGGCTTGTATGAATGGCCACCGTCAGAAATAAATAGCTGAACAAAGTAAATGAACAAAGAACGTGATTAAAATGGATCTAGCAGTGATAAAATGTATTTAAAAGCCCCCCGTCCTAACTGGTGCATATCCCTTTGTTCTATAATCCTTGGTTACGGAGCTGAGCGGCACGGTTAGATTTACCTAGTTTTACCCGATAATCGATAATTGATAATCAATCTGTGCTGCCCTCTGTTTTGAAGATGCGATTATAAATCGGACAATTTACACGCGATCAAACAGCCGTGGTATGTATACAGTATCTAAAAATGAAATGGGTTCACACTTTGGAGGAGAGCTAATAACTTTGTGCAAATCAAGGTCTATGGCATAATGCTTTTGTAAACAAGGTGACAAAACTAACTTGTTCTACGGGCAAACGGACCTCTCAGGGAGGTTAAAAAACCTGCCCGACCGACGGTCGGGCAGTGTTTTTTTTCTCAATAATTCGGGAATATTTGAGCATTTTCGGCAATTTTCGAAATGTTCCAAAAAAAGAAGAATGTGCACAAAATACCATACAGATGCGTTTTAAAAAATCCCCCAAAAATAAGAATTTTGTACAGGCAATGGCTACAACAGAGTTAAAATTTGTAAGAGACCTTTTATCGAAAAATAGTGACAGATTCTTATCATTGGGAATAGCGCACGCATGGTGAGGAAAAGAAACCGCTGACGACGATTTTGTACCAGCTAAACCTTAGCTCATAACTAATACATCACTTACATCATACGACAGAAAATGCGTTCAATCAAATGAAGGATGGTTGATTGAGCGCGCCACCCACATTGGGTTAAGAGATTGTCGTAGAGTCGCACACAATACCGCTTGCATGTAAACATACATAGAACAATTACAGACTGCGCAAATGTCCAACTTCTTCACCATGACCGCTTCCCTTTAAAAGCAAGTACAATTTAAATTGTAATAATTTACAGTACTATGGCCTTATAATGGCAATTCCAAACAGCTGAAAAATGCTATTTTAGCGGTGCAAATTTTTAAATAAAAATAGTGTTCCTTATACATTGATATGTTTAAAATTAAGAAAATTGACTCATGTAGTAATTAAGTATATTGTAAAAGTAATGCATTTATATTATTGTTGTATCTATATTGGGGTCTACATGACTAACTATTTGTATTTGAATATATTCTACCTTTATTTTTATACATTTTAAAACATTGTGTAATATTTTTAAGGACGCATCAGTCGAGAAGACTGATGCCAATGTTCCAAAAGTGCATGTTCACTTCTATATAAATAAAAGGAAGATCGCTAAACCTTGTCCACGAGTTTTCTCCGAGATGCCGTGACTTTCAACTCTCATTTTTGTGTACATTATTGCCATTGAACCATCTGACATTCTTTTTTGAGAAAGTGTACTTTAGTTCCCAGATACTGGTATCAATACTGGAATATAACATTTGCAAGTATCGCTCGATTTTACTGTTCCAGTACCAAATTGTGTTCCAGTATCGAGTGATACTGGAACGTTTTTATGTTCCAGTATCGAGCACCGAGCGATACTAGTACACAAGTTACCAGTAATGATTTGTCCCAGTATTGATAATACTGGTAAAGGGTTCAACCAAAGAAAGTATACCACTTTGTTTATGTCATTTTGAGTAACATTCAATTTTTTAGGTATAATTTGATACCAAATTTGCCCCCTAACAACAAAGATAAACCATGATTAGCATCATTTAAAGAAAATTGGTCACTTTTCAAAAGTCACATTTTCAACGCACGCAAGCCGCGAGAAAATGCTGTGCGTGGCACTTTGAATGGCCGGGAATGAAATGGATATTGATCACACAGTGCAACTGCGTTGGGTTGTGCCTGAGCGAGCGGGCTATTTGATTATGAACAGGTAACATGTGGTCTTTTCTTCCCGCGTATGTGTATTGAAAATGTGACTTTTGAAAAGTGACTAATTTTCTTTAAATGGTGCTTATCATGGTTTATCTTTGTTGTTAGGGGGCAAATTTGGTATCAAATTATGCCTAAAAGATTCATTTAAATGCCTATCTAGCCTGTTTGGTCCAGAAAAATTGAATGTTACTCAAAATGACATAAAGAAGATAAACAAGCACTGGCCCGGAGAAAAAGCCCTGGATTTGTTGTTGGTACAGGAAAAGGTAGCTCATTTACATAATTTCCGTGATACCCATCGTGTTGGAGCATGCGATTCATGTAATCGTGTAGTATTTGTCCTCCCCGATAGGAATACCGCTGTTGGCATATTAAAAATGTGTGCTAAATACCCCAATTACGCAAAACAAAACATCAGTACCTAAACTTAGTTATAGCATATACCAAATGTAGCATCACTGTCCATTCAATGAACGACATTTGTATATCGATTCCTTTATCCGTTGTCTATTATTTGCAAAGACGCTATTGAAATGGGCTGATGGGTTGCCATTTCATAGCTTTGGAATCAAGGATATTGGCTGAACACATTCTTAGATAAATCGATTTAATACCTGAAATCATACAATAACGCCTAAATATGTCAACAGAATCGGTACCAAAAGGGAATTGAATAGGGGTGCTGTTTTGAATCCACATATAGTTCTTATTGTAGGATAACGAAAATCCACCCAGGCCTACATAATAACGTGATATAACTTTGCTTGGTGTTTTTTTTGGTATATTGTGTATAAAAAGCGCAAACGTGAACAATTATAGCCCAACAGACATCTACGAGGTTAATGAAATGAGTGATTATAGAAATCAATCTGGTAACCCAACAAAGAGTATGATGGGCCAATCTATTCTATGGTTCAAGTGCATCAACTAAGAAAACATGCAAAATAAAATATACAAGAAACACAAATAATAGGCATGAGTTAAAAGTGACATAAGAATAAGATTAAAAAAACCTGACATAGAGAACAATATCCGATATAAATAAAAGAAAATACATTTTTGGAGGTCAATGTAATCAAGAGAACCTAAACAACGGACTCGGGATGAGGGAAATGTCAGTATGAAGGCCTTGAGCGAATATGGTTAAAACTACGCCATAACCATGATAACACTGTCGTTATGATGATAATTTACGGTACCAAGTCCTACATGTGGGTATATTGATAAGTTTTAAGAAAATCTTGTGGCAAATATCAATGATTAGGCAAATGTAAATGCGACCATTTATTGTGTGATATTGTTGAGGCCTACATTTAGGAAGATTAGCCGAACTTCTAACAGTTTTACATTGCTTTCCTCAGCAGATAGCTTTTTTGGTGTGTATATAAAGAGCAAATGTGAACAATAGCCCAACAGACATTAACAAAGTTAATGAACTGAGTGATTACAAATCAAATGGGTAACTCTCTACATAGAGCTGGGCCAATCGATTGGTTCACTGCAACTCAGAAAATAATCAAAATACAAGTTAACACAATTGGGCTAGTAAAAAACCCAATGAAAGTGGCGTGGGACAGGAATAAGATAAAAACCCAAACATAGAGAACAACCTCAAAAAACTTAAGAGAAGAAAAATAATATCTGGAAATCATTTCTCGGCAAAACATTAGAACGTGTAATTTTAGCTAGACTAGTACCCTTTCTACAACAACATAATCTTGATGAGGATTACCAATCAGCATACCGTGCTTGCCATAGCACAAAAACCGCACTTCTAAGAGTACAGAATGATGTGTTGCATGCCACTGAAGAGGGAGAAATCACACTAATTGTTCTACTTGATTTGTCAGCAGCGTTCGATACCGTAGACTATGCTGTGTTGTTTCATCGCCTTCAACATCGAATTGGTTTAAACGGTGTCGCGTTGAATTGGTTTATATCATACCTCTCAGGTAGATCACAAACTATCTGCATCAACAATGTCATTTCGGATTTTGCTCAACTAAAGTATGGAGTACCACAAGGTTCGTGTGTCGGGCCCGGACTATTTTCTATCTATACTTTGTCATTGGGAGATGTCATTCGTCGGCATCAACTGAATTATCACTAGCTTGCCTGAATATGTGAAACTGTCAAACTCTGTACATATTTTTAAGAAAAACTTGAAGATATATTTGTACTCTGAAGCATTTGCTTGTTGATGTGACTCTCCTCATTTTTGTTCTTATGCGTGTTTATGTTATTTTGGTTGTTATGCAGAGAAGCGCCATGAGCGTCACTTGCGGCGGATACCGGCGCTTTATAAATTACCATTATTATTATTATTTACATCGAGAGAGCTTAGCCAACATACTCTGAATAGTTGGAGAGAAAGTGTCTGTTAACACGACACTTACAAGATTTGAGTTCTTACTCTAGGATGTTGCCACCAACATTGTCTGAAAGACTGTTCCAGGCTGCATGGATGAAGGTTCTGTCTTAGCAGCACGGGCTGGCAGTCGGCAATGAAAGGGCACTGAGCTGGCATTGCAACACTGTAAACATGGATGGGAGCAACGCTGCTAAATCTTGTGGCGAGTGGTTGGTATACGTTGATATTGATAGATCTATATATATACACATGGAAAAAAGTATCGCACCACTTGTTGAAAAGTGCAAACGTGGCCTCGATTTTTGCCACCATGGTGTGATATTAAGGATCATTTGTTTGCGTAAGCTGTCCAAACAAAATGTTATGCAATAAAAGGGCCACATTTTAGTTTGTGATGTAATCGATGTAATGTTTTTCAAGGCCAAAGGGAAAATGCATAAAACAAGTTTGGGTAAAACGCGATATTGAGAGGCCCAATAATTAATCTCTATAGTTGTAATCCTTGGCAACACATTCAAGTCTTCCAAGGTCAAAGGTCATCTGGGGTTAAATTTCAAAAGTTGCCCGATTGTCCTCAAACATGAAAAAACTCCCTTTTTCGTACGCCCAACGGTTATGGGGTCAAAGGTCAAAATAGGTCAAATTTTAAATAAGTTCAAATGACAAAAGCAATATTGCGGAAGTGTTGACCTAGGTCAAATAAATTTAAAAAAATCAACGGTGACCTCATCGTATATGCTGAATTTATGAGCAACAAAAAATGGCATGTTTGGACTAATTCACTGCATTGTAGCCTATAACGTCTAAATGAAACATTTCTTGCGCCAAATACAGAACTAATATAATTACTATTTTAAGTTTTTAAAGTCTATTCAATATCGAGTTATACCCAAACTTGTTTCATGCATGTTTTGGACAAAAGCATGCAGTTTCCCCTTGGCCTTGAAAAACATCACATCGATTACGTCACAAACTAAAATGTGGCCCTGTTATTGCATAGCATTTTGTTGAACAGCTTACGCAAACAAATGGTCCTTAATATCACACCATTGTGGCAAGATTCGAGGCCACATTTGCACTTTTCAACAACAAAAAAGTGGTGCGATACTTTTTTCCATGTGTATATATTACATGGCTTTCTTGAGCAGATAGCACCCATACATTAATTGCTTTCTTTAGCAGATAGCGGCCTATTACATTGCTTTCTTCAGTAGATAGCACCCATATATTATATACATTGCTTTCTTCGGTAGATAGCACCCATATTACTATCGTCATCAGATATAACATCCATATCACAATAATTCTTTATCGTTACTTAACTTTACAGAAAATTAAAAAAAATTATTTACCAAAATGTATAATGTTACCTGAAACTGCGATGTGAAAAATATATGTTTTTATATTGTTTATTTAGCAGTTGTGATTTTAGCACTAGAGATCTGCCACATCAAGTAATTTGTATTGACGTTGATTTTTTCTTCTTTTAATTATCTTAAAGACAAGTTCACCTCTGTAACAAATTGTCAGTCTTGACATTATATTTCACGCATTATTTGGTCTTAAAACAGCATTTAAGATTTTTGTCTAGGATTTTCAACTGAAAAAACACACATAAAGTTGGGTATGTACAGGGGGGTTCCCCCCCCCCCCCCCCCCCCCCCAGTACTTAACCAAACCAGCTTTTTGGATGCCTTTTAGGGTCCTTAAATACATTTTAGATGTTAACAGTGAAACAAACCCGATGCTCTCCAGATATCCAAGATGGCGTCCAAAATGGCCGCCGAAACTGGTCAAATCTCATAAAATGACATATAGCAATCAAATTGTATTGTAAAAGTACAGTTTTAACAGTGGGATGAATGTATTAGACCACTTGACACTCATATCCAGAACATTTGCTTTGTTAACATACCTAAATCCAAGATGGCCGCCAAAATGGCCGCCAAAAATGGTAAAATTCCATATACTGGCATATATAAACCAACATGTATGATCAGAGTATAGTTTTAACAATGGGATGTATGTGTTAGACCACTAGGAACTCATATCTAGTATTTTTGCTTGGTTAACATACTGTAAAACCAAAATAGCCGCCAAATTGATAGCCAAAAAAGGTCAAAAGTGGTCAAAATTCCATAAAATATCATAATATCAACCGAAATGTATGATGAAAATATAATTTTAACGATGGGATGTATGTGTTAGACCACAAGTATTGAAAAGTTATTTGTTTATATAGTTTGATTAAAAATTCATGATGAACATTAATAAAAAGTCAATATTTTGCTGTTGCAACTCACAAAATCACAAAAGCAACCGTATGTTCAATATTTTTATTGTGACTGTTTGTAGCTGGGGAGTACACATAGTTTTGAATAACATTGAAACACATGTGACCTCGTACAAAGTGAGAATGGATGAGCTAGCTATTGGACGATGTGTCTATTGGACAGAGTGGCATTGGATTAACTGGCTATTGGACGGAGTGGCGCTGGTCGAAGTGGCTATTGGACGAAGTGGGAATGGATGAAGTGGCAATTGGACGAAGTGGCTATTAAACGAAGTGACATTGGACGAAGTTGCTATTGGACGAACTGGCTCTATTGGACCAAGTGTCACAGAGCTATTCAATCTGCGTGAACGGAGTTCCCAGAAAAGATTCATGAGTCGCAGAAAACAATTGTAAGATTTTTGAAAAAGTAATCATAATGTTAATAAAGAAATTATATTTAGTTAATATAGGTTACTCCAGAAGTCATTTTCGACTTTGCACTATTTCTATCTGGCTTTTTAGAATATTTAAAATATCGAATAAATGACAAACATTTCTGAAATTTGCAAGCAATTTTAGTATCGTACCCTAAAGTTTTTCTCTTTCATCCCAGATTTATGCCTTGCCACCCCATGGCCCCAACCAATTTTAATCGCCACTGTTGACTGTCCATTGCAAATTGTATGTATAATCATTTTCCAGCAAATTATACATTTATCCCAATAGTTCCCAGGAAGAGAATTTTTTCTCGCTGCCCTACCAAGTGGCTTTAGCAACTGTTTTAGTGCTTCGCGCGTAACATGCCCCAAATTTGTTTTCTCTTTCATCCCAGATTTTTTTCTTGCCCATCCCCCAATTTTGATGATGTTGCCGCCACTGTTGACTGTCCATCGCTAAGGTAACCTCTATCGGGGAATACCTTATTCACGAAACTGGCTAAATGTATGTAAAATAATCTCGCAGACAATTATTCATTTATCACAATAGTTCCCACCCAGAAAGAAAATATTTTTCGCTGCCCTACCAAAGTGGCTTTTGGACCAAGCTAACAAATTCACAAAATTGTTTTTCATGCCCCTAGATTTTTTCTTACTCCCAGTCCCCCCCCCCCCCCCCCCCCCCCCCCTCCTAAAAAGAAAAAAGAAAAGAAACATCACATTTTTATATTGGTGACGCCACAGATTCTGATACTACAATCGCCAAAAAGATTCCTCATGGCTATGTACATGACATACGGTCTTCAGCCATTAAAAGTGGCATGTCATATGGGGTCACGAGGGGTCATTGAGCTTTACAAGGGTAAAAGTTAAGACATCATTCGATTTTAACTAGACTTTATATCTTTTTATCTTGTTTGATTTGATTGGCCAAGAAAAGAAGTAATTCATTACAACCATTCAATTAGGGTCACTAGAGGTCAAATTGTGTGAATTTTTGCCTATACTTAAAACTTGTTAATTGTATGAGAGGAAGTGACTAATGACCATCACAATTGGTCAATAGGACCATGTTTATATAGGGTCTAGAGCGATTAAAAAGTGACAGGTCAAGAGGGGTCATTGATCTATACATGGGTACAGGTTAAGACATGCTCCGATTTGAACCGGACTTGTTTCATCTTGTTTAGTTTGATCAGGCAAGAAAATAAGTAAATCATTACAACAATGTGAAAGGTCAATGAGAGGTCAATTTGTACATTATTTAATGTCTATGCACATGTCACTATGAGGCACTACACGTTCTCCAGGATGTTAGTTAAGTGCGTAACTTTACCATGGTGCGTCACTTTCTCATATACCATGACGCACCCCCCCCCCCCCCCCCCCCACCCCACCCCCTGTGTCATAAATATGACGGACCTCCACCGTCATCATCATCATCGTCATCATCGGTCGTCCTTGGACGGAATATTGGAAGCAGCAGTTACAAATTTCCTCCAAGCAAGTTTATCCAACATAAGCTGTTGAACTTCATTGGGTTCAAGATCAAGGTCCTTTGAGATGCTGTCAGGATAGGTGGTGGATCTCCTGCCACGGGATGAATGGCCTTCACTTGGAGTCCAGAAAAGCACTCGGGAGACAGGTTGATCGGATGCTCGTAGGCAGTGTCCAGCAAACTGGAGCCGTCGCTTCCTTACTGAGTTAGCCAGCGGAGGAATTTCACCATACACCTCTTCATTAGTTTTGTGGTCTCTCCAACTGATGTTAAGGACTCTCCTCAGCAACTGTGTGTAGCATCCATTTATTCTGTCCTCAAAAGTCTTTGTAACTGTCCATGTCTCTGAACCATATAGTAGAATACTTTCCACGCAAGCTCGGAAAAACTTGATTTTAGTTGGCCTATCAAGTTTAGATTTCCATATCTTCTCCAGCTTGTTGCATGCAACCCAGGCTTGAGCTTTCCGGCACTTGAAGTCATGGAAAGAGTCTGGCATTGACGATCCTAGGTACTTAAACTCCTTGATGTTGTCAAGTTTGGCACCACTCAGAGTTGTGACATTTGTGGAGGATGGGATGCCGACTAGCAGAGTCTTGGTTTTTCCAACATTAAGGTGCAGGCCAACACAGTTTGAAGCTTCTTCAATATGCTGTAGCAGAATTTCAGCTGACTCAATGGATGAAGACAAGAGTGCTATGTCATCAGCGAAGTCCAAATCATGAAGGCGTAGCTCTGGATGACGTCTACTCTTCCTTCTCTCAAGAACGATCCCGGTGGATTGGTTGATGTCCTTCAAGGCATGCCGCATGATGTAATCTACTACCACTATGAAGAGGAATGGAGCAAGGGTGTCTCCTTGTAGAACTCCAGCCAGAATCTCGAAAGGTTCGGTATCACCGTCTGCAGTTATCACTAAGGCAGATGAATCTGTGTAGATAGCCTTGATTGCATCAATGATACGTCAATGTTAAACTGGATTGCAATATAAAGGGGTCAAAAAAAGTAAGTCCCCCCTAAAATTTTATCACGTTTGTTTGCATAACTCCACACCCAGTAAAAGGTTTTTTTTCTTTCAATAGCACGTTCACTTCTTTCGAAACATTCACATTTCCCCAAAATGACGTTTTCAGAAAAAGTGGCACTTTTCAAAATCGTATGCAAGAAAGTTACACAAATGTCTCCAGTACTGTTAAAAATAAATTTCAATTGTCTTTAATTTCAATTGAAAGAAAGTCTTTTCTTTGTTTAGCTAGTTCTTATTTAAAATTACAAATAAAATGATTTTATTTCAAGCATGACTAGCCAATATTGTCCCCATTCACGTCAACAATTCCCTGTATCGTTGAAAAGTGCAACTTTTCGGAAAACATCATTTTAGGGAAATGTGACTGTTTTTGGAAAAGTAAACATGGTATAGAAAAGGAGAAACTTTTTGTGGGTAGCCAAGGGCTTTCCTTTTTCGTAAATGTTTCAGTCTCTCAAAACGCCTAATTGTGGGTGGATTTATGCATACAAACTCGTATAGAATCTTGAAAAGTGCCACATTTTTTTAAAACATTATTTTTGTGAAATGCTTTTCATAAGTGTTTCAATATCTCAAAACGTTCAAATGTGTGTACAGTTATGTAAACAAATGTGATCAAATTTTAGGGGGGGGGGGCTTAATTTGTTGACCCCTTTAGGAAAATAAGCTTTTTAAAAGCTCGATTAAGCCCAGAAATATTGCCACTACTCAGTAAAGTGATACCTTTTAAATGTCAAAACGGGAAATAAATCAGAAAAAATAGAAATCAAAATCTTAGCCCTCAATCTTGTGAGATGAATCTTTACCATGCCGTTATATGCGCGTTTTTGGTTTGGCTATACATTGCGTTTCAATAACCTCATTGTAATATTTTCTGAAAAGTAAGTATAAACAACATGTCTGCCTTATAATTGTCAAACTCATTATTCCTAACAATGTTAACCAGATCTCGGTATATAGTAGTCGATTTTTGTTACTTTTTCAAAGAATAAATTATGATATTGGTGCTTTTCAGTTAATTAAAAGTCCCTTCAACAATAGGTATGGGCTACCCGGTAACTTTGCGATTAAAATTAAGTGTCGAAAAGCGGTTGGGGAGGCCGTAGTCGCGGACGGATGTAGAACTTGAGAAATTGTTTGAAACAAAATTTAGTGTTAACTGCACGTGGCTTTGAACAGGTAATGTCTTTTTAATTAAAATGTTAGGGTCGATAAGCGGCGATGGCGGGTGCAGTATGCAGTATTTAAAGGGTCATGAAGATATATGTTGGCGGATGCGCCTTCAATTATGATAAAAACTGGGATTTGTATATTTTTGCAATTGTATTACATGTATGAACTTACACCTATGAGGATTAAGCAGCCCTCTTTGTACAACAAAACGTCGATTCCAAAATGCTGATCTAATCAGTATTCTACCGTAGATAGTGTCCCCTGCAGTGTGCGTGATACATAACGCGAACCATATTTACATAGAGGGCGTTTTAAGAACAGTTTCAATAAATAGCGATGGGTTTGTTTTAATCAAGTTTTGCTGTGTTTTTGTGAGTAGAAAAAACAATTATGGTAATTTGTAATGTTCATCTTGAATTCTGAAGTAAATTTAAAAAACACACTACTTCGTGTCCCTTTAAATTCAATTCAATATGATCCTAAAAGGATATACTGAAAGGATTTCAGTTGAGGAATTACAAGGTCCAGAAGGAAGAACATGGTACATCCCGCACCATGGGGTTGATCAAAATACGTGTTGTCTACATAAAGGGGGCACCACCATGAACCGAGATGAGAGGCAGTAGCACCTTTCACACGTGGTCGACGAATTTTTACTGTCTGGAGTCAAGAAACGAACCGGCAACTCCAAAACCGCCGCTTGAAAAACACTCCCTCTAGCGACGGTGACAGTAAATAAATCCCCACAATCTACCAAGTGTTGAGAAAGGCAACAGCCCACAATTGTGAGTATACTTTTTGGATCAGTTTATAAGAACTTTATCTTATAAGTCGGTGAATAGTCATATATTAAATATGTCATGAAGCTATAGTGGAAAAGAATAGTTAAGTACCACAAACTTGTCATAGCTTGATTAACAGAGTAAACAATTTTACTTACATAACCACCGAGTATAAGTCAGTAATATATACAGGAAGCTATCCTCTGACTTACCACTGGAATTGGATTAATTAAGGCAAAATAGTAGAAACTATGGATGATTCTAATTATCGCTTTAATCAAGTAATAAATTATAAATGTTCAATGTTTTTAATTGTATAATTAGTTTGTACATCTCTTTAGTATACTAAAGACAGCAAAAAAAGTAACTCGGCTGTTGTAAAAGCACCTATAATTTTAAAATTGTTACTCATATTCTAAAAATGATTGGCTATTCTTGTTGTGCTGAAAACTTGATTAGCATAATCCGGGACAAATTTAATGGGGATGACAGGCGTACTTCTTTACAACTAAAAAGGATTGAAATGAATTTAAAACTCCAAATGCTCAGAAGGTCCGAGAAGACAGACAGGACAGGTCATCGCCATGGGCAAACTATCAAAATTCCCGCTATTATCTTCACGCTGAATCAGAGAGATCAATAGGAGTTACTGCAACAATGAAAATGGGCACTTACACTTACTGTAAGCACATACCGCGACAACAATACTCGATCGATTTTAACAAACAAGGTGTCAAAATCACCGTAATTAAATTTTCCGTCTCCTGGTATTTTCATTTTTAGAATATAAATAACAATTTTAAAATTATAGGTGTTTTACAACAGCCGGGTTACTTTTTTGTGTCTTTATAATAATGTACTGTATATAAAATGTATGAAATATACTGCGTGCAATATATACTCTACATCATGTAATAATACATTAGAATTAATAAAGAATTGAGAACAATAATAAAACGTTAAACTAGACCAGGCAATGTATCTGTCTTTCCTCACTCATAGCTGCTGTATGTATCGAAAAGAATAATTAGGCCTTTACATTTATCAGGTATAACCTACCCGCGAGCTTTTGAAATGGTAACTATCTTAATGGAGTATAATAAAACAAACAAATAACAGGCGTATACAATGCCCCAGATCCTGACAGTTCTGCCCTCAGAGAAAAGGCGACTTTTAAGGATCCATTTTCCATTCACCCATCTCCTTCTATCGTTTTACACCTAATTAAGACCCATGTCTTTCGAATCGATCAATCAAAGGGCAGGATTTTACTCAAACGGCGCGACTCCCTGTCCTTAACGCCTTTTCCTCTAGGTCATCCTGACTCATTCACATCCTGATCCTGGAACTCTTCCCCCAACCCTAACGTAAATGTACCTATATAACTACTTATCAGTTTATTTATAATTGTTAAAGCTTACTACTTCGGTAAGATAATATGTATACCGGCTAGAGAATACCTCCAATTTTTATTTTATATATTTTGAGAATTTACAGAAGTATTTGTTTAAGGATGTTTTTTCTATTGATTTTTATTTTTAAAACTTGCAACACGGAAGGACATTCACAGGTACAGAAAAGTACAATAATACAGAGTAATACAAATGCATATTATAATACGCTTCATAATAATATGTATCCAAATGCGAAACATTTAAGAATGTACCCTTCCCTTATTTAAACTGCCTTTCTGAATTCCTCTATCTACAAGCGTTTGCTATCCTAGGTTGGAAACCTTTCCCCGTTTTCCTGTGTAGCGTATAGGAAGAAAGCTGAGGATCACTGTCTTATCCATAATTAATTAGTCGTTACAAATAGTTGACAAGTCTATTGAACCACATACTTGGACCAGAATGTGTTTGTAACCTCAGAGGGTGACAAGTTATTGTAAAAAGAACACCGCATGGGAATTTCCCTATTGAGTTTGTACAGGCAGCGCCGCCTTCCGGCACCGCCCTGGTCCTCAAACATCAAAAGGCTGTGAAATATACCAATGCCAATTTGCAGGAAGACAGCATGTTAATAAAGCTTTAAAAGGATACCACATTTGTTGAGATAGCTTTTGTGGTTTGAAAAAAATTAAGGATTATGATAGCATGAAACCAAAAAAAGTAACAGCACCACCCTTGTTGGTAGGCAAGCTTAAACCGCATGACCATATGTGTGGAATCCCTTCCTTGATGTCAATGTCAATGACAATTATTATGAACTGGAGATATACCCTTTGGAATATTTGTGAGCTTTTAAAACATTTTATGTCCCGGTTGCCACCGCTCTCTCAACTCTCTCAACTCTCTCAATCGTGCTCATTGCGCAATCATAGAAGGATTTTGATTGTTTGTGTGTGTTTTCTTTCCGAACGTGACCTTCTTTGAGTAAGGCACGTTCGGCACCGCGGCGTTCCAGGTTCGTGTTTCTTATATTTTCATGTATTGGTCCATGTTTTCCTATTGATATTGTTATACATACCTAGGACTATATGAGAAAATGGGTTTTAAGACTACTGAATCTGAATTATGACAATTATATATTAACTTGAAATAACAATGAAATAAACAAAAAATGAAAAACGTATTGTTTTTACTGTCCAAGGTCGTAAATATATCAATGAAAAAATGTCTTGTCTAAAGGGCAAAAGTCTACCGAACTTTGGAATATAGATATGCTATGGCACGAAACTGTAAATAGCACAAGCGATAATATTTTTATGCATTTATGGAGTACGGAGTATGTAAATAGTCCTCTGCTTCAACTAAAAAATATGTAGCATTTAATAATAGAAATCCTCATTTAACAAAATGAACAAAAGCATGAAAAAAATGTTATATTTATCTAACCGTGTCAAGTTATATTTGATAATCATTACGCATTTACGACACGCAATTCAAAAACTTTTATAAAATATTAATACATTTGTTGCACGGTTATAAATGTTATATCTTAGGACTAATAACAGCCTTTGATCGGTCTATGTAATGTGCGGGGTTTCATGATCTAAGATTAATACACTTTGGTCGCAATTCATAGCACTCATATTTGTATACCAGCATCGATGTGTCACAATTTGCTTCATAAACCTTTATAAGGATTAATTCTAAGCTTATCGAGTAGAAAGGAATTATATCTGGTAAGTCACAACTTTATATGAGAAAAACCGTTTTTCTACCGAGCCGATTGGCCCATTTTCTTTCGAAATTGGGCAAACAACATTTCACGTGTGAATTAATACCACTATTATATTCGAAATCTTGAAAATCTTTGTTTATTTTTATTTTTTAAACGTTTTAACAGAATATTATGACTTTTTGTTTCATTTGGAAGAACAAACCAGACCGTCCGACCCAATCTGAGGGCTCTGTCTGCCCATAGGACAGTATTTTGTCATCGCCTAACCAATAAATATCTCAAAATAGATTGGTAATTTTTGTAATCAAACCAAACAATCAATCCAAAAATCAAACTACAAGAAGTGGAATTTAGTCGTATCTACACCCGCCTGTTGAAATAAGAAACACACACAAAAACATGTTTATCCCCCTGTCTAAAACATGACATTGGGTGACCCATTAGGCCTATATGGGACCCGAAATAACCCAAATAATGCACATATCCAGTGGTGGAACTTCAGATTTTTTCCAACTAGCCAGTCGGGCAGGTAACTCACAGAATTTACCAGCCCGACAAAAATTCCACCAGCTCAAGGTTTTTTCATAATATTTTGCAACAAACAATTAACATAATTAAGAACAAGAGTACTTTTAAACTACAATTACATGTTTTTGTCTTTATTGTATGTTCCACTGTAACCCTAGCCCGTTACAGCTCCTCGTATTCATCATGTTCTTCAATCCAATATTCTTTAAGCTCCTATCAACCTGATCTCCTCTATCATCATGACACACGGTCTGTCGATGAAATGACCCTGAACTTACTGTTACTTATATACGAGGGTCGTTCAATAAATAATGAAAGTGATCATGGTATGGGATGCATGAGTGATTCTATTGAGGGATAATGTGATCAATACAAAGTGTGATTCTTTGTCTTTCAAACAATACACTTTTGGATTGTTAGATACCTTTGGTTATGTAACGTCAGTAACATAAACACAATAGGTTTCAGACACTGACTGAAATCTGTCAATTATTTGGCTAAACGTTTGAAAAACAGCTACTGGAAACTGCTTATTCACAACACTAGCCTGTATTTAAAATATCAAATTGTAAGGGCCCTGAGCTTTCGATCCTAGCAGAATCTTTATCAAAGGCAGAATGAGACAAGATACATACACACACTTATATATAAACATGGGTACCAACGAGAAGGACAAAGAAAACAAAGGACAGGAAGCAAAACAATAGAGGGGTTTAACATCAACAACAAAAGGGATGTCTGGAGTGGGTAAATTAAGTGGATTAGTGTAACACAAGTAAAAATTAGAATAAAGGTTATAAAGATGATAAGAGAGTATTATTGATTGACTAAAAACAAGACATAAATGGAAGGAGGAAGAGTCATAACAGGATTAATAACGTATAAGGTAAAGAAATAAGATAATTATGGATGTTGTGCTAACAAAGTGCAAGGAAAGTAAAGAGAACAAAATAAATGTGTCTATTAAAATAAAAAGAGAGTGGTTAAATTATGAATTATAAAATACAAAACAAAAAAAGGGGGGAAAAATGGTAAATAGATCATTAAAATGATTAATTAATCAATCAACCTATAAATGAATACAAAAATATATTATGATAAGAATATAACGAAAACAATAATAAAATGAATGAATGAAATACAACACAACATGTGGAGTGAAAAGTGAAAAGAAAATGAACAAATTGAAACTTAGTCGTTGCCTTCTTGGATGTTGAGACCATGTGGCTGCATTGTGCGAAGGCGTTTTATCCAGAATTTCTCTCTACTAGCACGGACAGTGTCTGGACGGTTACCTAGGGACTCGATGCCCTGCAATATCATGTCAGACATGCAGTGATTGGGGAGGTTGAAGTGATTACCGACGGGTGTATCAAGCTTCTTAGTGTTGACAGTAGATCTGTGGCCATAGAACCGTCTCTTCAGTTCCGTTTTGGTCTCTCCGACATATTGAACACCACACACTCTGCAAGATATGAGATACACAACATTGGATGTAGTGCAAGTGATGGTACCTCGGATTCTGTGGGAGGAATTGTTGGCATTACTTGTGACAGAAGCACCTGCCTTGATATGGTCCTTACAAACGACACACCTGTTGGTATCACATGTGAATGTACCCTGAGGAGTGGGAGAAGTAGCATCATTTAGGTTAGGAACTTCAGCTCTCACAAGAAGATCTCTTAAACTGCGAGGACGTCTGTAGGCAAGGATTGGTGTGTCCGGAATGGCACGCTGTAGCCGATCTGAAGTTTGGAGTATGTGGTGATTGTCATTAGTGATGTTGCGGAGGGGAGGAAGGTTAGGATGAAAGGTAACCACAAGAGGAACTCTGGTGTTGGGATCCGTACTCTTAGGCTTCTGCTTCAGAACATCTGACCTAGGGAGAGATTTCACCTTGTTGATGGCTTGCTGTACTTTGTTGGCACTGTGACCCCGGGTAGTGAGGTTCCTCTTGAGTTCCCTGGTATGCTGTGTGAAATTATTTGGCTAGATATGTAATATGTTGAAAATTGGTTGATTGATACATTTGCGTATATCTCGGCAATGCAAGCATAAAAATAAAAACAGATAACACTTGACACATAGTTAGAACACACACTTATCTCTGTTTGACACTCTTTTTTAGATCTGAATTCCTTAATACAAACAAGAAGGGATCATCTCAAATACGCTTTTATTTAGCAAAATCCGCAATAATATAGCTTAAAAAACAACAAAGGATAAAGAACAATGGAGGGATCATAATTTAGTAAATTGTTGTGGGATGTAAAGCAATAATAGTGGGGATGTCATGAGGAGCTGTTCATAAAATTTCCTCAAACCATTGAAATGATGTGACGATTACTTTAACAATACATATCTAGTAGCTCTAAAGATAACAGTAATAAGAGAGGTTGTGGCAGCCATCTTTGATTGATACATTCATGTATATCTTCATTTTGACTATCACAATATTTATACACATTGATTTAAGCATTTTTTATTATTTCTGATTAGGCACAGTAAGCTTCTGGTAAATTTCATGATTTTAGCCATTTTTGGCCCAGTTCAAAATGATCTGCCGTCTACGCATGCGCATATCTTCTGCAGGTTTTATGCTAATATGTTCAGATAATTAGTTAGCTATTATATGGAATCTCCCAAACTGGTTAATTGCTTGGATTTTTCCTAAATTGTTTGATTTTCCGCAATATTAGTGAGTCACGGACTGGGGCATTTTACAATGAAATTGGCTATTTGAAATACTGATATTTGTATACTTTATATTCAATTGCCTCTCCTCACTTTTTCCTCTTATACAATATATATAAAATTACACAGGGATTAAAGTTATTGTCTTTCTCATCATACTTACGTGAAAATAAATTGAGATTTACCTGCTTCTGGTGTCATGTTATGCAATCTTCTTACCACATGTTTCATACAAACAATTCACATTTATCGCCAAATAACTTATTTAGCAGTGTCCCAAGTGTACTTACTTTGAGACAATGCTATGACGTCATAGTTCACACTTAGAAATCCAAAACTGTATTGTTTGAAAGACAAAGGTTCATACTTTGTATTGATCACACTACTCCTCAATAGAATCACTCATGCATCCCATACCATGTTAACTTTCATATCTTACTGAATGACCCTCGTACACTTTGAGCTTCAGAAATGTTACCCGCCAGTCAGACGGGTACCTTTGCATCTTCATCCGCCCGACACGAAAGTTACCCGCTATGGGCGGGCGGGCGGGTGTTATTTCCATCGCTGGCTGCCATTAAAATACCGTGACATGAAGGTGAACTTGAAATTATGATATAATTGTCAATGATCAAAATAATATAAATATTTTAGTAGTTCGATTAAATACTTTCATAAAGGGAGCATTCATAAATACTTTGGTGGGTGGGGTGGGTCAAAAGTGTTTAAATATTAATGTCTAAATTGTATGGAGCACCCCAGGCCCCTGCTTAGTGAAATTTAACAATTCAAACAAGTTGTAGCATCAGCACACAGGCGGGCCACAGGTGGTGGCTAACCAGCCCTCCTCTCTGTCCACAGGGGCTGGTTACCTTCGCGATTTATCTTCCCTTTCTGATTTTGCAATGTCGGATCGAACTCACGGCATGTGGCACGCACATGTGACGGATTTTTTAATATTGATGTGCAGTGGAATATCCAAGGGGGGGGCTGGAGTTCAGCTGCCAACCATTTCCTATCATTCGGGGGAATTGCACTAATTTAGGAGGTTTGCTTCATGTATTTCTATCCAATTGTAAAGCTTATCAGTTGGGAGAATAGAAACCAAATTAGCATTAAAATAGCCGGGGGGGGTCACGCCACTGAATATAACCTTTTTTTACAGGAAGTCTCGTTTAAAACCGATGTACCTTTTAGTTGCCAGATTTATGTATAATCGAGCAAAATGTTGTGAAGTCGTTTGGAGTAATGCACCCTACCAGGGAAATCCTGCAAATTTTTGCCTACTGTTAATGTGAATAAAAAATCAAGTCAATGGTAGCTAGAGACAACACAATGGTCGAGACCGAGTCCCCTCCTGATCAGCCTGCCCGAGTGAGGGTAGCATTTCATAATTAAAATGAAAGATAATCTCTTGTACTTTGATCAGGATATTGCAAAATATTGATTTTCGATTGTATCGAAAATTTATCACGTGGATGAACACACGTGCTCGGAGGCGGTTAGAAGGCGAGCGTCCGGGCTGAAAATAGGGGTGGCGCTGTTTAAATGATCGTATCGTAAAATATAATTGGAAGGTGTAACACTTCTTGACGATTTATGAACATTTAATGTTTGTTTATTAGAATAAAGCATTCGAGACATTCCAAAAATGGTTACTAAGGGCCCAAGATCGCGACTCTTTTAGCCCTAATTTACATGTTTATTTAGTGCTGTGCCCCCTTGTAACACGCAGTGGTCACACTCGATTTATATAGATTTGCATTGTTTTTAGTCTATAAAAGAGGTAATTTGATCTTAATTTGGAGCAAAAATCGGTTGAAGAGCATCATTTTACTACACATTTCCTTGTTTTTGATTTTACCAGATTTAATTTGGGTCTAAATGAAGACCAAAAAAGGGCTTTCAAAGTATCAAAATGTCAATAACAGTGCTCTGGGCAATTCCCTAGAGAATATAACCCAAAACAAATTACATTGTGAGTTTACCTGATATACGATTAATTATGCGTGACAAATAAAAATACAATTTAGGCCTATTATTATTTCAAAATTGAAACGTTTTTCACCCATACCCCTAAAATTCAGCAATTTCCAGGCCAACACGTATGCAATGGCCCCATTCTGTGCCCTTTATGGGCTCCATTTGGGCGGCCCACATGGGACCCTTAATATCTTGGCCACTTTGTCCGAAAGGGGCCAATGCGAGTTGGCCCACGTGGGTCCCATCTGGGCAGGCCCACGTGGGTCCCATCTGGGCAGGCCCACGTGGGTCCCATCTGGGCAGGCCCACATGGGACCCTTACTATTTTTGTCACTTTGTTCGAAAGGGGGCATGCGTGTTGGCCCCCATAGGTCCATTGGGGGGTTTACATGGGTTTAATTAGGGCCAAATCAGGGTTTTAAATGGGCTTGCCCTTATGGGCAGCCTATATTAGGTAATTGATAATTGAATTATTTACATACCCGAATAAATGACTGGCAATTGGAAGAACAATTCATTCATTTGGCTTTCTATATATTAACATTCTCCAACAAAATTGTTCATGTGTACAGTTTTGTGTGAAGTAATGTTGTTACTTGCCATTAAATTATGAAATAGTGCATGACGTGGATCGAATCATTTATCAAAATTCATAAATATGAATTCCATAGTGTTACGAAACCAATATAACCAAGCTCAATGCGCATGCGTGGAATTGCCCTGATATAACCCATGTGGGTCCCATGTGGTCAGCCCCTATTGGACCCTGATAGATTTACTCAAACGTAGCCCATTATGGCCCTTGTAAAACCCACATGGGCCCATGTGGTCAGCCCATATGGGACCCTGATAGGTTTACCCAAACGTAGCCCATTTTGGCCCTTATAAAACCCATATGGGACCCATGTGGTGAGCCTATATTGGACCCTGATACGTTTACCCAAACGTTGCCCATTATGGCCCTTGTAAAACCCATATGGGACACATGTGGTCAGTTGCGTAATCAGTTTCATGGTTCATTGGGTTTTTAAAACATCGCATATACTTTTAACATAAAATGAAACATAAATAGTCTCATTAACATCTCATGATGAATGAAAGAGATTTTAAAAACCTTAAACATTCTGCAAAATGGCCTTAAAGTGCCCAAAAATTGAACATTAGAAATGGAGTATCATATTAAATCATGTCGGGGGGGGGGGAGGTGTCAATACTGGTACTCTGGGAAATTACATTGTGAGTTTACCTTATATACGATACATTAATATGCGTGACAGATAAAAAGATAATTTAAGCCTATTATTATTTCCAAATTGAAACTTTCACACATACCCCTAAAATTCGGCAATTTTGGACCTACAATTTTACATTTAAGTATCTATGGTTTGATATAGGGTGAGCACGCCATTGCGTAATCAGTTTGATGGTTCATTGGGTTCTTAAAACATCGCATATACTTTAACATAAAATGAAACATAAATAGTCTCATTAACATCTTATGATGAATGAAAGAGATTTTAAAAACTTAGAAATTTTGCAAAATGGCCTTAAAGTGCCCAAAATTCGATGCGTTAAGTCACATAACTTTAGCTATGTGGTATTTAAATTAACTACGGTATATTGACAGTTGATCTTGATTCAGTCATTCATTCATTCATTTTGTTTATTGTATATATATATAGGCATCTGGCCTTTCATAGGCCTACTACCCATCATACTACATGGTACAAAAATTATAAATACGCATACATAATATACAATCTTTACTTTGCTATGCTGTCATCAAAGGATTCAATATACAAATCATAATCAATTAAATTCAATATCTTCTCTTATCTTCATTGCAGTAAATAAAAATTGAGCATAGTTTTTAATATCAGTACTTTTTGGAGAACTCTGATGAGTTGGTTGAAGTTGCGTGTCTGGTGTACTTAGTTGAGATACATTATATCTACGAGTATTACGTTAAGTGTTATATTGGTTACAAATAATAACAAAATGAAATAATCTTCTACATTATACCATCATTACACACTAAACATGTCCGATCATTATATAATCTATTCCATGTCTTCTACCGGTTTCAATGCGAAGAGAATGACTGGAACATCATAATCTTGAAAAATAACGGCGAAGTGACGCATTCGTGATAACTGATAAGTATTTTTCAGGTGATAATTGAATTTTGAAATTACGATATGTCCTTAATTTATCAAGAGTATAGAAATATCGGCAAACCAATTTTGTTGCGCAGTATCCTGGATACGTTGCTTAAACATACTTTAGAAATATTTACATTACCAACACCTTGATTATACGAGACATGTCCAAATCCATGATAAAAAAGTATAAATTTGATCTCAGTGGCCCACGTTAGCGAACCTCTCTCGTCAAGAGAAACAAGCATATCATAACTTTTCTTTGGTAAACGGTCATCTCCCATATTTAACAGTTTTAACCAACATTTGATACAGTTGATAATACAATGTACATACATGGGATATCTGCCACACTCGCCAATTGCTGCATTATTTGTAGAGTTTTGAGAGATTTGTAGAAACTGCTTAACCTTGCAGGTCTTGTATTGAACTTTTTCCAGACATTCATAACGCTTAAAACCCCAAATATCTGAGCCGTTATATGTTAAAATAGGTAAAATAGCAGCATCAAAGATTTTAAAATAGGAATCATACGACATATAACCAACAGCATATTGTTTTTCTCCGAATATTGAGTGCTTTGGAAGCTTGATCTGCAAGGTGTCTCGTTGATTTCCCCCATGCATTGCCAGTTGATAATTTTGGGCCCAGTATACAGATATTTATATTTTGACACAATATCGAGAGGGTGATCATTATAAGTCACTTTTCATAACAACTAATCCGGCCTCCTTTACGGAAAATCATGATTTGAGTTTTGCTCATATTAACCTTCATCCCCCAATGTACAGGGTGAGTCAAAAAGACTGCAATAGTGGAAAGAAGCCATTTTGTTTTCAAAACCAAAATGAATTTTAAAACTTTTTAAACGTTGCAAGAATGATGCATTTAATCCTAACTTTGTGTGAAAAGATGAAGTCGATAGCATTTTCCGTTTTCCTTTGGTGAACCTTTTGACCAGTACATCCATTTCACACGTTTGTCCACGAGATACCCAAAATATGCATCAGATCGCAAAATGTGTCTCATTCAAACTTGAGTTCATTTGTGATGTTATTGGAATTTGATGCATCCTTTCTTGTTTACATGTGAGTTAGCATAATCAATTATAATCATACCCATGCTATGAAAGCGTATAATGTTCTAAATTTTAATAAAAAACTGAAATTTTCCATTTTTTTGTTGGCGGGATATTCAAATATGAAAATGCAATGTGTGCCATTTCCAATGAAAATCACTGTGCTCGTGGACAAACAGGTAAATTTGGTTGTGCAGCAAAGAGGGTCACCAAAGACAAACGAAAAATGTAATCGACTTCAATTTTTCACACAAAGTTAGGATTAAATACATCATTCTTGCAACGTTTAAAAAGTTTTAAAATTCATTTTGGTTTTGAAAACAAAATGGCTTCTTTCCACTATTGGAGTCTTTTTGACTCACCCTGTGTGCAGAAATCCTGGATCGATTTAATAATGTATGTTTACTGAGAACACCTATAGGCTATAGTATCAGCCGTTACAACAATATCGTCAGCATAATAAAGAGCATTGATTTCTGTGGTATCCGACATTAATTGTAATTGATATTACTTGGTGTTTACAAAAATGGCAAAAAGATTTATTGTGTGTTGTAACACGCAGTGGTGACACTCGATTTATATCGATTTGCATTGATTTTGGGTCTATAAAAGAGGTAATTTTATCTTAATTTCAAAGAAAAACATATTTCTGTCCATGTCATACATAAATACCATGAACACGACCCAATTTTCTTACAAATTTGGAGGAAAAATGGTTGAAGAGCATCATTTTACTACACATTTCCTTGGTTTTGATTTTACTCACAATAATTGACCCCCTCGCTTATCGGATATAGACCTACATATCTATGCTCGTTTTATCAATCAGGGGCTTAACAAATACAGTTTAAATAAATGTTTTTAAACCCATTTTGTCATTGATATCAATCATGTCGGGGGGGGGGCGACCAGGTTTAATTTGGGTCTAAATTAAGACAAAAAAGGGCTTTCAAAGTTATTTATTAATTATTTCATAATTAAAATGAAAGATAATCTCTTGTACTTTGATCAGGATATTGCAAAATATTGATTTCCGATTGAACCGAACATTTATCGCGTTGATGAACACACGTGCTAGAAGGCGAGCGTCCGGGCTGAAAATAGGGATTGGCGCTGTTTAAATGATCGTATCGTAAAATGTAATTGGAAGGTGTAACACTTCTTGACGATTTTATGAACTTTTAATGTTTTAGTGTTTGTTTATTAGAAGAAAGCATTCGAGACATTTTAAATTTTAAAAAAATGAGTGCTGTGCCCCTTTTTAACACGTAGTGGTGACACTCGATATGTATCGATTTCCATTGATTTTGAGTATATAAAAGAGGTAATTTTATCTTAATTTCAAAGAAAAACATATTTCTGTCCATGTCAAACATAAATATCATCATGAACACGACCCAATTTTCTTACAAATTCGGAGCAAAAACGGTTGAAGAGCATCATTTTACTACACTTTATTTAGTATGGAGTTATTCAAGCATCACATTTCTTATGCGTTGCTGATCCCCAAACTTTGTTTTCAAAATTAAAATAATGAAGCGATTAACATTTAAAAAAATGGGAATTGTTCTTTAGGATTTCAGCTTCTTGCCGGTGCTGTACAATCATTTGACGCTCAATTCTCATAGCCCTAGTGAACGCAATACTTAAGCGATTACAGAATCGCTTCAATATTGCGTTCACTAGGGCTATGAGAATTGAGCGTCAAATGTCGCAAGTTGTATGGTGGTTTCATGTTCAAAAGGGTTACAGGCCAAATGCAATGCGATGTGACAGTTGACAACCAGCAAAGACCATTATATTCTATTGATAGGGAACATTGTATCGAAAATTGAAGAAAGGACAAAATTCGGAAATAATTTCCCCTCTAAACTAATGACTTGGATTGTATATTGTATAATACTTCCAAACACGATGGTCAATATATTACGCCCCCTCTGTCATCACCCATCCATTATACAAATATTTTACGTGACCTATCACCAAAATGTTTTCAGCATTGAATTCAATGGAATGAAGGGGAAATGAGCTACTTTCATAAGACCATAGCAATACTGCGCCGAACAAAAGGACTGGGATAATTATATAGATTATTTATAGAGCTGTACATGATGAATAGAGTGAGAGTAAACAACATGCCACACTCGTGATGGAGCGGTAGCTTAATTGATATGTCTAGACGACCAGATACATTGATCGGCGGTGAACGTAAACATTTTACGGTCGGATTTAAAAGCTTTAGTATTTCTTAAAGAATATAACACAACTTTCCTCGCGCTTTCATCTGTCTGCTTCACTAATTGAGCCATCGACAGTACTACAATAGTTCTATTGTTAACGCCAGATAAGTAGCGAGGCGGGTGCAGCGGGGTGTTTATCACTGATCTTTTTTCGATGCTTTTAACAATAGAAAAAAATATCGTTTTAATACCGATATAACATCGGTGTAATACCGGTGTAACACCGCTTGAGAGTTTGGATATCAGCCCTAATGTCATCTTCATTTCAAAAGTTTCAAAAAGAGGTAATTTTGGTCAAACTTGGTATGTACCATTTTAACCAAATAATTTCTGTCAGAAACATCTGATTTTTAAAATTCAAAAGTTCTTTAAAAAACCTAAATATATGCAGATGTTTGAATAAAGATCCTGACTAATTGTATATAAATGTTTCAATGATGGCGTGCCTTCTTATCTTAAGGACTTTACTAGTACTTATGTGCCTAAAAGAAGTGGTCTTCGTTCTGCCTCTGACACTCGAATTCTCACTGTACCTAAAACTCGTCTCACTACCGCCAAGAAAGGATTTTATGCCTCCGGCCCATTTTTGTGGAATAATTTTCCGCGTCACATCAGGCATGCCTCGTCACTGACTCAATTTAAGAAGATGTTAAAAACTCACTTATTCCACCGTCATAGTGCGAGTGATGTTTAACACTGTTAATTTTAATTTTATGTTTTAATTTGGTTAAGCGCTGTGGTACCATTGTATAATGTGTAAGAGCGCTATATAAATGCTACTTGTTATGTTATGTTATGTTATCATTACACCTTGACAAAAACAATAATATTCACATCCTTTTTTATAATAATCTAAGTTGATCCCTTGATATTGATCAATGTAACACTGGATCTTTATTCGCATGTGTTTCGCTTTCTATCTTGCAGTCACATTTTAGAAAATCTCATCTCGATATTCCCACAAATGAAGTTAGGTTTGTCTAAACGACTATCGATCTGATAGAGGCAGTGCGGGAAGAGGGATATTACATGAAGTCACTCAAGTCAGCATTACTGAGGTATGTTTGTAATTTCCAATTACATGCATTTTTCAAATGTTTCTTACCATTAAACAAAAATGCAACCTGTCGCTTAGTCCTATTAACAGGGTTTATACACTAGTAACCAAAAGTATTAGTAGTTGGGATGTTCCGTGGTTAACGCCTTGTATAAAGAGGCTTATCCGCAAAAAACATCGAGTATACAACGCATACAAAAAATATAGATCAGATAACCTGTGGACCAAATTCAAAAACTTGAGAAAAAGTGTACGACAACAGATGCAAAAGTCGAAAAGTTAATATCTACGAGGGCTAGTTGATGTCTCCCCCCGTTCTGGTACCGCAACTGTTGGGAAAAGATTCTGGTCCCATGTCAAAAATATCAGACGTGACAGTTGTGGAGTTGCAACACTCAACGTAGAGGGGGTTGAAATATTAAGTAGCAAAGGAAAAGCTGAAGCACTCAGCAATCAATACTCCAGTGTCTTCACAACCGAAGACCTTCAGGAAATACCAAAAATGGAAGGTGATCCGTTCTCAATAATAAATGACCTAATAATAGACACAGAAGGAGTGAGAAAACTTCTTGAAAAAGTAAACCCTCGTAAAGCCTGTGGGCCTGATGGAGTATCATCTCATATACTCAAAGAGTTAAGTCAAGAACTAGCTCCAATAATCAGGCACATATTCAATCAATCTCTTGAAACAGGTGAAATACCGAATGACTGGCTAAGTGCTAATATCACAGCAATATTCAAGAAGGGACCAAAAAATAATCCAGCTAATTATAGGCCAGTGTCCCTTACCTCGGTAACATGTAAACTCATGGAGCATATTCTCTTCCGTCATATAATGTGTCATATGGAACAATATAACATCTTATCACACTTTCAACATGGCTTCAGGTCAAAACACAGTTGTGAGTCCCAGTTAATCATAACTATACAAGACCTGGCCCGAAATCTTGACCATAACCTCCAAACAGACCTCCAAATACTCGATTTTCAAAAAGCATTTGATACCGTGCCACATCAACGACTACTTTGTAAGTTAGACCATTATGGAATAAGAGGTAAGATCTGGATCTGGATAAAAAAATTGGTTAACATCCCGAACCCAAAAGGTTGTTGTTGACGGCCAATCAGCTTGCCCGACTCAAGTTATATCTGGAGTCCCTCAAGGGACGGTATTAGGTCCATTAATGTTTCTGATATATATCTACGATATTGCTTCTAATCTGGATGATGACACACACATTCGTCTTTTTGCAGATGACTGTCTTCTGTACAGAGTCATTAAATCACCAGAAGACAACAAAGTACTGCAAAAAGACCTTACATCCCTATATGAATGGTCGTGTAAATGGCAAATGGGTTTTAATATATCTAAATGCAAAACATTGCGTATAACTACAAAACGTAATCCAAGTGTGTATGACTATAACATGGGGAACAAATATCTAGAATATGTATCACATCATCCCTACTTGGGTGTAGAGATTACCCACAATTTGAAATGGTCATTACACATAAATAATATAGTTGCCAAGGCGAACTGGACTCTATGGTTCATAAGAAGAAATCTTAATCGATGTTCCAAGACCATCAAACAACAAATGTATATGGCTCTTGTTCGTCCTCATTTGGAATATGCCTGCGCTGTATGGGACCCTCATGTAATATCTGACGTTCAAAAAATTGAAATGGTACAGCGCAGAGCGGCTCGGTTTGTAGCATGTAATTATAGTAGATCAGATGGTACCGTAACTAACATACTAAGTGATTTGAATTGGTCGAATTTGCAAGAACGACGAAGGAACATCCGTCTATCAATCATGTATAAAATTCATGCAAATGATATAGCAATTCCAATTCCAGAACATATCCAACGTCAAACTACAACGACTACTAGACAATATCACCCAAAGAAATTCCGACTAGTCAAAGCATCCAAAAATGTGTATAAATACAGCTTTTTTGCAAATACCATATTAGGAGTGGAACAACCTCCCTTCATCCGTCTTAGAGTCAAAAACCGTTGAATGTTTCAAAACCGGTGTAAATAAGCATGTAACGTAGATTAAGTTCATTTGGTCTGTCTCATCATTCGCCATTTTGTTTTTCTCAATTAGATGTTGCTCTAAGCAATTTTATTGAGTATAAATTTAGATTTAGATAGATTTAGACAGTTAGTTAACATGGTTGTGATATCAACATCATCCCATATACGCTCGTATTAAAATTTGGGGTGTTATATTTCACTATTGAGTTGAACATAAATTCATGTTTCCTATATACAACATCTGCTTGTTCAATTCCAAAATGTATGCCTTCTTCAAATCCTTATACACAATTCCCATTGAAAATATATAGCTCATTATTAATTAATCAACTTCATTATAGCCAATGTACTTCTATGGCGGGTAGACCACGATTGTTTGTCATTGGATTCACTCAAGTAAATATAATACCAATTTTGTCACAAGTCTTTAATCTCTCACAGATATTGACACTTGATCTTGATCTTAAAAAGAAATATTTGGAATATAAATTTAGTTTTAATTTTACACCATGACTTTTTAATTTTAAATTGAAACCATCCAAATTCTCTGTACTTTCTCATAGCACCTAAAGTGACCTAGGCACACTTAACCAAGTTTTATTAATTTCTTTATATCTTAGAATTATTTTTAACGTAATTTTACTCTTACATTAACTAAAACAATATCGATGCGAAAAACTTAAATAACTGAACTACTTTCCATTTAAATATTGTTTAGACAAACTTTTACAAACTTGTCTGAAGTGAATATTTATTGTTGCAACGGTTCTACTGCACATCTGTTAATTTGTTAATATTTGCATTACGCTACATGGCCCGCTTAGCAGCGCTATAAATTGGTGCCCTAAAAACCGGCAACAAATTTAAATATTCGCCTTCCATCAAAGCTGGTTGCTATATGACATTATTCTCGTGTGCAACCGGTTGAATAGCAAAGCCCATTGAGTAGTTTAAACGCATGAGCGTGGATGTAATTTGCAACATAATGGAAACTCACCCATGCAGTTAGCAAAAAGTACCGCTATAGACGCCCCGAATTTAAATATACAACCAGGCAATCCTCTCGAAGTAATTGATAACAATAGGTTTACCAGACCGAATTTTGGATAATATTGACCCTCAGAAATTAAAATTTCATTTTCCCATTTTTGTCTCTATCAACGGTTCGGGCCGTCATCTTTAATTTCAAAATGTCCGCCAATTTAAGTATATTTTGCCCAATATTTTAACTTGAAAATTGGTGGCCATCTCCATGTTTGTGATGCTAATCTTTCTTTAGAAACAATTGTATTATGTTAAAGCACATTTAATTCAGCGGCAACATTGAATTCAAAATGACCGACTTTGACATAATACGTTAACCTACAATGTATATCTTGAATTATGATTATCACGCATTGTTAAAATGGTGGCATAAATCTTTAATTGTAAGCAACACGGAGCTAATGTTTGGGTTACCCATCCGTCTATCATGTTTATAGGAGCCACAATTGAAGCTGTATCCAGTGATGTCTAATTGGTACAGTGTAAAACCCGAGAAAAGTGCTTCCCGTAAGACATTCCGTTACCCCCATCGTGTTGGAGCATGCGATTGGTATAGACATGTGGGGTATTGTCTCCTCGATTAGAATATCGCTGTTGGTAAATTAAAATCGTGTGCTAATTAGCTTTAATTACCCAAAATAAAGAACCAATCCCTAAATTTAATGCAGTATATACTATTTTAGCAACACTACTCTATTGAATTTACGGCGAACTCACTAATGTGTGTCTTTGTGCTGCTATTGAATGGAGTTGCCACCTCCAGTTCAAATCCCATTGATCATGAATATTTGTAAGGAAACAAACGCGAGTTCCTTTATTTATTTATTTATTTATTTGTTATTCGGCAAAATCAACAATACAAATATAATCAAGCACATAATAATAACATGTAATAACATCACAAATATATTCAGACAACCAAGTCGATAAGCCAGGATAACCCATAAAGTTAGCTAAATATGCCAACTTATTTCCAATGGGGTCCCAAAAGGAAAAAGGTGCCTGCAAAAGGTGATGAAAATAACAGAAGACAAAACAAAATAAACGGGCAAAAAGGAAATGTTACACATATACAGCCAATTCCTGGTTCATCGACGTAGTGGACAGATAGGTTTTGACATGGATTTGAAGGATCTCTTGTCTGTTATAGATCTTATGTAAATGGGTAAAGAATTCCAGTCTAGGGTACCATGATAGAAAAATGAGTTGGAAGCAAGACTGGTGACTCTTGGGACATGAAAATTGTGTGAACTTGATCTTGTACGGTGAGCGTGAGCAGCAGTGGTTTTGGAGAAAAATTGATTCAAATAAGAGGGTCCCTTTGAGTGGAAAACATTGAACATGTGATTTAGACGGAGTTGTTTAACTCTGTCATGGATTTTTAACAATTTGAGTGAATCCAGATGCACCTGACCAATATGTTCTCTGGGAGACAAGTTGAGAATGAAGCGAGCCATTTTGTTTTGGATAATTTGAAATTTGCGCTGGTATGATTTGTTGAGACTTGAATACCAGGAAGTGCAACAGTAGTCGATATGACACTGCAGAAGGGCAGAGCATAGATTTTCCCGTAATTTCTGGTTAAGGTATTTGGAGTGTCTGTAGAGAAATTTGAGTTTTCCAGTAACTTTGTTAATAATAGAGGAAACCATTAGGTCTCCAGAGAGGTTTTGATCAAGTGTCACTCCCAAGTATTTGATGGACTTTTGGGCCTTGATGATTTTATCACTATAAGATATCTGAAAATCAATGACCTTACCATGTTTTGTTTTGGTGCCAAATAATATACACTCGGTTTTCCCTACATGAAGGGATAACTTATTAGAAATCAACCAATCATTACAGGATTTTAAATCAGAACTCAGATTGCGGGAAATGACCTCAGGATCTTTATGGGATGAGATAATAACACTATCATCTGCATATAGAGGCAGCTTGTTGTGCACTGATGTTTCCATGTCATTGCTGTAACAAAGATAGAGAAGAGGGCCCAGTAAACTTCCCTGTGGTACACCACAAGAAAGTTGTTTAAGGCTGGAATTGATGCCATCAATGCACACCAGCTGCTGTCTATTAGATAGATATGATTTAAACCAGCTGGGGTCGATTCCCATGGCCTCCAGTTTTTTTGCAGAGAATTTGATGGTTCACGCTGTCAAAAGCTTTTTGCACATCTAGTAGTAACATCCCAACAAAATTACCCTTTGCAATTTGAGACCTAATAAAATCCGTGAGATAAATCAGGAATATCTACTGGTATTGTTCTCAGGTATGCAGCTATCGCTCGTAAATCCGACGTCATTCGTCTTAGCATGCTGTATTCAGCTCTGTGTACTAAAGTGTGACACGGAGGGACTGGATTCTCTCAATCGTCAGATAGCTACGGATGAGTTCGGGACTGACAAGGTTATTTTATTGAATAATTTTAGAAGCATAATCAAAGCTAGCTACTTGGCAATAAGGTTGTCGATTTAAAATTATTATGAGTTAACAGTTTCATGTTTGGAAAAGGGACGAGATGTCTATCTGTTATTCCTTTATACTGAAACAAGTGGTCGCAACCAATATCGAGGTCCGTATGTTATTACTACATGATTTTTCATAAAATCCTAAATAAAAATCAAATAATTAAATATTTGGCATTCTTATTTTTGGACGCGGGCGAAAAACAGTACGCCTAAACACAGAAGAGTCAATTTTAATTGGCCTAGAACACCTCAAATCATTATAAAAATTATTGATCTTAACTTATTTAATTTGAAATAGGCTAATTTGTGCTTTTATAAGAGATACGACGTCGTTTTTGTATATAATTTGTTTCCCGTATTAGCCACAGTATTAGCAATCTCGTTAGCGACATTTAATTTGTTTGTGGTTTCGTGTTGTTATCTCGGTTGAGGATCCTTAGGAAAACCCATGTTAAATGCTGTGAAATATACTTTAAAAAAAAATGTGTTGCAATTGATTCACCGTCAATACAATGACTCGTGGAGGCAGGTCCCTCTCATTGAACTGCATATAAATCTCATGGTAGTATTCAGGCCACTTAGGAGTGATGTTGTCCTCAAGGTCGGCCGAAAAAACTCATGGTCAAAATCAGAAATGTACCGACGGAGGCGGGGGGGGGGGGGGGGGTAGGGGGGTAGGAGTGACGTTGTCCTCAAAATCGGCCGAAAAATTAGGAATGTACCGACGGAGGCTCGTGTGTACCGACGGGGATATTTCAGGGGGGCCCCCTCTGGGTACGCCACTGGTCAAGTACACCAACTGAAAAGGGGATTATTATTATTATTTATTTTTTTTAATTTGTTTACGTGATTTGTGTCACTTTCGTGGTCATTTGATACAAAAATGGGTGACTAAAAACAAGAAATGTAACTTTATTTAAATTGTAGTTGGTGTATAGTTGGCTCTCATGGAAAGGTTTTTTTACGAGCGCATAAGGCAGTTTTCCTACACATGGTGCACATGATAGACGAATTACTCTAGCTCCAGTTCGAGACCCGCCCATGCAAGGACGATAACTAGGGGTCGAACGGGCAGTTGGTCCATATCTTTGAAAAGGCATACATTAGGAATGTTTCTAAATAATCATTATTTATTTTTTATTTTTTGTAAATATGTCGTTTACTCTCCTATCACGACTGGTCCTAATTAAGTTTAGAAACTGTTGCACACCAATGACACTAAAAATAGGTGTAAATTTACGCACGGTGCTGTTTATATAGATATTATGCCAATGTGAAGATATCAATGTAATAATTCATGAATGCTATCTACTGAAGATAGCAATATAGCATATGCTATCTGAAGATAGCAATATAATATATTATATACTATCTACTTAAGATAGCAATATAACATACGGGTATCTACTGAAGATAGTAATGCAATATGGGTACTATCTAGGCCTACTGAAGATATAAATGTAACGCCGGGTGTTTATCTACTGAAGAATGAAATAAAATTGGGTTTTATCTAATTGATGACAATAATAATATATGGATGCCCATCTACTGTAGATGGCAGACGTCCGAGTTGTAATGGTTTGTGTGTTTGTTTGTTTGTTTGTTTATTCCGGGGTTTATTCGCAAATTGCACTACACCTTAACCAGCTTTAAACTAAGGCCTCCTATGCAACAACAAAACATTCAGAGATTTTTGTTATTCTTCAAAAGAACTATAATATATGGATTAAAACAGCAACACCCCTATTCAATTTCCTTTGGGTACCGATGATGTTGACAAATTAGGTGTCATTTTAATGATTGCAGGTATTAAATCGATTTCACTAAAAACGAGTTCCGCTAATACCCCTGATTCCAAAGCTATAAAAGGGCAACCCATCCGTCCATTTCAATAGCGTCTGTCCACTCAATAGACGAGAGATAAAGCAATCGATTCACAAATGACGGTCATTTGAATGGAAAGTGATGGCACATTGGCATACGCTATAACTAATTTTAGGGACTGCAGTTTTGTTTCGCTTAATTAGGGTACTTAGCACATGTTTTTAATTTACCAACAGCGGTATTCATATCGGGGAGAACAAATACTACACGACTACATGAATCGCATGCTCCAACACGATAGGGGTAACGGCAATTATGTTAATGAGCCACCTTTTCCTCTACCAGATATTACACGATTGGTCTCGTCTACTGCTCGTACTACTACTGGACCAGCCACGTACCTGCCCCAAGTCAGGCATATAGATTATACAATACTGGCGTATTGGGTAAAACTCCCAAATGACACCAGACGCATCCGCTTTATTGCTGTACGGGAAGCTGAACAGGTAATCATATAATTATATATAATTATATTAGTCGAGAAACGACTAATATACTGTATTCTACCTGTTTCTTCTTTCTTCTTCTTCTTTCTTCAGCCATGGGACCTATAGCTCCGTAACCATTGACCCGAATTTGACCATATTTGGACATAAGAACCCTTAAGTGCACCACTACTTAGGTTGTAAAGCATAAGGGGTCAAAGGTCACACAGGGGTCACTAGGGGTCAAAACGTGATATTCACTAAAAACGCATTTGCAATTTAGTGAAATGACCTATGATCGTCAGAATTGGTCAACATATTCTTTTTGACCGTACGCATATATAAAAGAAAGGTTTTTAAAATCAAACAATATTTGGGGTCACAAGGGGTCAAAATGTAAATTTTCAATCCTCGCACTAAAAATGCTATTTTTTCGAGAGGAAATGACCCATGATTATGAGAATTGGTCAAAAGATTTCTTGTATCCATGTACACATAGGGTCTTAAGCGATTAAAAGTGACATGTCATATGGGGTCACTAGAGGTCATTGACCTAAACAAAGGGTAAAATGTAAGACATGCTCCGATTTTGACCGGTCATGTTTCATTTTGTAGGCATTGATGCGACAAGAAAAAGAGTCAATCATTATCTTGGGGTCAAAGGTCAACAAGGGGTCACTATAGGTCAAAATGTCAATTTACACTCCAGTCACTCAAAATGCTATTTTTTCGAGAGGAAATGACCCATGATTATGAGAATTGGTCAAAAGATTCCTTGTATCCATGTACACATAGGGTCTTAAGCGATTAAAAGTGACATGTCATATGGGGTCACTAGAGGTCATTGACCTAAACAGGGGTAAAATGTAAGACATGCTCCGATTTTGACAGGTCATGTTTCATTTTGTAGGCATTTTAGGTTTGGAAAAGATAACTCAAAATATATTTTGTTAAATTTTGTCATACTAGTTTTATGATAATCCTGATAACATTCCCCAGGAGCGTTTTTTTATTTTTAATATCTTATTTTTTATTTTTTTGAGTTACAGACCAAAAAGTGCCAAAAAAAGTGATTTTCATGATTTTGGCGGTAAAAAATCACATTTTTTAGCAACTTTTGGTCTGTAACTAAAAAAATAAAAAATAAGATATTAAAAATAAAAAAACGCTCCTGGGGAATGTTATCAGGATTATCATAAAACTAGTATGACAAAATTTAACAAAATATATTTTGAGTTATCTTTTCCAAACCTAAAATGGGTCAAAAAAGGTGCTTTTTATATTTTTTTTCCAAAATGGTCAATTTCATTATCATGGTTGGATTCATTGAACCCTTTTCTGCAAAAAACTGTATACGTTTATAAAGATTAAATGAATAATGAAGAAGTTATGGCAGTTTTACGGAGGCTGTACCTGAGAGTCCACAGCCCCCTTAAGGGCAATTTTGGCCATTACGTTTACTTGTCGGATACAAGCAAACCATGATGATATATTCTTCTTCAGGTTATGACCTGTGATTCTAGAAGGGGTGCTCAGGTCAGAAATCATCATAATCCAAGATGGCTGATCCCATAAAATGACGTGTTGCAAAAGGCAATACAATTTTGTTAATCACAGTCTATATACTAAAAGGATTTTATTATATCAGTGGAATTATCTTACATGGATATGCTTTGTTGGTTATCAAAAGTTAATTTTTGAATCCAACATGGCGGCTACTGTGAAATTATTTATTACTAATACAACGATTTTATACGTGAAGTCCCAAAATAATAACGTACGATATATCTTTAGCTTATGTTATGTTTATATATACTAGATAAGGCTATGTAACATACAACCACAAGATTAAAAGATGGCCGATATCCAAAATGGCCGCTGCAATAAATATCACAAATGCTTTGATTAAATGTGTTTTGAAATACAGTGTGAATCTTTCTATTCTCAACCTATAAATATGATAATTAATATGATTCGTTACCTGCTAGCTCAATGTCATCACTGGACGAGCTGCTTCATGGGAATAATTTGGAGTAACAATTAGCCCTAACGGAATCACAGTCATGCCTTACGGTTCTCTAATTTCCCACCAATACTAAATTTAGCAATATGAGGCCACTACTTCGAACAACCACACAGGAAACCAGTGACAAATAGCTCAATCTACCAGACTATATGCAAACAGTTGCTCTTAAAGTTCCGTCTGTAGCGGTACCAGAATGCCAAATGACTGAATCATACCTAAACAATTTGGCAGATGTCTTGATTGAAGAACGACAGTGAATATAGTATGCTTCGTGGACTTCACACAGAGATGGCACTTGTGGCAAACAATGAGAGATCCGATAGGTTCATCTGGGTGGACAGAGGGTCTCTCTTTTTTACTATCCCATTGATAGTCAATGTATGCATTTATTTGTTCCTTGACAATCTGGATATGTCACTACTTAAGCAATCCCAGATAGATATTTCAGTTAGGCACAACTTTTGTTAAAGCATATTCTTAACTCGCATTCCATGATACAACAGATATGGATAGCGTTCGGTATGGGTAAATAGGAGAACTGAAGTCCAAAGCCCTGTGAATGTTCCACGCATTTACGAATTGTGATACGACTTCGTCGGTCCAATCGTTATAAGGGCAAACTTATGTGCTTGGAAAGCATACGACGAGGGGAGGGCTACCTTTCTTGTAACAAAGGTATTACTATGTTTATTATTAGTGACATATTTTAATTTATGGAAAATTCAACATAGGAATACAGCAGGCAATATGCTGTTACCAACAAAGTTCATTTGTATTGCGGGATGCACTTCTTCAACATTCAAATCGGAACATGTCGTCGGTCTCATCACATACTGATCTATTCGAGAGATTATGAATTTTTGAGAAAATCGGTTTTTAGTAATATTGTATCGTGCTCTTTCAATATCCCAAGTTACAGACCTCAATTCTGTTTAATTAATGAGATATAAGTCCTTGAATTTGGTGTATTTGCTGTTTTTTACATTTCAGCGTTTCACATATAGCGCTATTCCATATAGAATAGGATATAACGTGGACGACACATCACGCTATTTGAACATCGCAAATTCTACGCGTTTCACATACAGATCTATTCCATGAGTTATACAGAGCTATCAATGTTATTCAAAAGATTATCACACAAAAATGACCTAAATAGAAAGTACCAAGGGTCCTCTCTCCTCTTCATGTATATATCCTATCTAGGAATATTGGTTAAGAAATAAGCAAGTTTGAAGCCAAATCTGACAACAGGATTTTCAATCTCGATTTTCTCGAAAAGCGTGTTGCGTCGAATAGATCTGTATGTGATGAGACCGACGATATATCAAATGGGTAGTTGGGCTACAAGTAACCTGACGAGACAATACGTACCTACTCCATGACGTATTGGATGGAAACAGACAAACGGTGTTTGGAGTCCGGTTTGGTTAACTATCCCCAAGGTGTCAGGTACATGCAGAAAGTTTTTCTCTCATTTATATTTTTTATTATCATTTCTCTCGCTGAAAAGATCACATACATCATAAAAACAATTCAAATATACATGTGGTGGTACAAATTATATTTACCAAGGGGTACATTCGTGTATGAACAAAATGTTATTTAGATTGAACGTATTTTGTATATGAACAGGTAAATTTATACAGAGACAGTGTATTGTTCCTCTTTCTTTAAATATACATGCAATAACTTTGGCAATTTAATTATCTTATTTCTCAAAAGGTGATGTCCATTTATGCCACCGAATATTGAAAGCTTTATTTTTCAGGTCTGCATTATAAATAGTTTTTCGTTGACATACAAATTTATCACCTCTTTCTTCCCATAGGTAAAACAAGGTTTTTCTTCTTTTATCCTGCTTTTGTAAACATTGAATTTCAGGATTAATAGGATATTGTTAAAAACATAATCTTTGTACTGGTAATTTCCAAACAGGATCATTTCTTTTTTCAACCGAATATTTGTGTCCAGATTGCTATTAATCCAGTTTTGAACGTCTTTCCAGTACTTTATAGTAAATTCACATTCCCAAAAGAGATGAACAAAGTTTTCATCAACTTCGTTACAAAAGGTACATTTTGGATTGACCGTTTTACCAATTTTAACTAAAAGGGTATTTGTACAAAGGATTCTGTTTAAAAGGCGAAATTGGAACCAACGGAGTTTAACTGAGCACATTTCCAGTTATACTGACAAATATTCAACCATTCTTTTTCAGTTAAATATATACCTAATTTATGGTTCCATTTGTCAGTATATTTAAACTTAACCTTTAATCCAGTAATAAAAATGTTATAAAATTGTTTACAACCTTTGGATTCCTTAAGAATCATACTGGTATGAAAACCTTGATAAGGATTTGGAAGTGTGGTATTTAAACTACAAAGAAGATTTGAAAATGCTTCATGAATAGCTCTTTTCATCCCATGATATTGGAGAAAATTTATTCTGATATTATATTTAATTTGAATGTCCTTAAGTAATAGGAACTCTCCTTCTGTAGAAAGAAGATCATTAATATATTTGATACCAACTTTCTCCCAACTTTTGTACAGTACACATCTATTCCCCACAACAATATTACTATTATTCCAAATACTGGAACACAAAACTTGTTCCCTATTTATAGGGTTGAGTTTTGAAGCATAATCCCTCCATGCAATAAGCACACTTTTCCAAAAATCATTATGACAATCTTCCAATATTCAAATGATGAATAATAAAAATTACATGACGGGATATTAACTTTAAATAAATTGTGAATTTTACTCTTGTTTTCATACTTCAAAATTCTTCTTGTCCAAGTTATCTTAAGAGCTTTTGCAAAATAATCAAACTGAACCATACCGGCAGAAAGTTAATCAAATGTGTATGCAGATGAAACTGTTCAATATGCACCCGCAAGTCTTATAAATCATGAATGCAGTTGCATTTGTAAATGTAAATGTGCCAAATAGTGAGAAATCAAAAGTAAGGATGCTGTCATTGTTCTATCTCATTGCAGTAAACTAGGCAGAAATTTCTTAGACCGGATGACTACCACTTAATTAACAACTGTTTGCATTTGTGCGTATGCTTGAGTGGATGAACCACAAATATCCCCAGATATATCGGCACAAAATAATGTGTTTTCACAGCAAGTTTTACATCACCCCTTCTTTGGCCTGCCATATTGGAAAACACATCGACCACAACATTTCATTTGTCAAGAATTACTCTTTATATAAAATGTATCAATAATATATACAATAGCTATCAAGCAGCCGCCATTTTGAATTTTGCCGACCATATTGTAATTTTGATCAATATAGTGTATTCGTATTATATTTGTATCACACTAGTACACTATTAACACTAATCAAATAATGTTCAATGCATTTAAACATTTAATGTGTAAAATATGGACGCCATTTTAAATTTTAGCCGCCATCTTAGGTTCCAATCATCTGCCAAATGAGCACCCCTTCCAAAATCAATTGTTTTGACCTAATGAATGAAGATTCGTGCAAACTTTGGTGCTTGTATCCGGTCTGTAAACGTAATTTCGTTTTAAGCGATTCCACTACGCTGACAAAGAGCTAGTGTTGGCCTATAATATCCCTCACTGTACATTCAATAGGACACATTTTTAATGCATCCACATTGTATGCACACATCATGGAATAATTGCATAACAATAAAAAAAAGCCTATCACACAATATCAACACCAACCTGACCAGAGCCATTGAAAACCTCTATAACAAGGCCTCCAGTGCAGTCTACCTCAACGGCAGCTTAGGGGAATGGTTCAAAACAACAGTCGGGGTTAGACAAGGTTGCTTGCTCTCACCTACTCTTTTCAACATCTATTTGGAGAGAATAATGACTGACGCTTTGGAAGACCATCAAGGATCGGTCAGCATCGGAGGCAGAATAATCACCAATCTGCGCTTCGCCGATGATATCGATGGACTAGCCGGGTCAGAGGGAGAATTAGCAAAGCTTGTTGAACGTCTGGACAGGACCTCTATAGCCTACGGCATGGAGATTAGTGCAGGGAAAACTAAACTGATGACCAACAGCACCAACGGCATCAGCACTGACATCAAAGCCAACGGCGAGAAGCTGGAAACAGTCAAAAGCTTCAAGTACCTAGGGTCAATCATCACAGACCAGGGTTCCAAACCTGAAATTGTATCCAGGATCGCACAGACAGTAGCATCTCTGACTAAACTGAAGGTCATCTGGAGTGATAAAAACATCTCACTTAAGTCAAAGATCAGACTGATGCACTCCTTGGTTACCGCAATATTCCTATATGCGTGCGAATCTTGGACCCTAACAGCGGACTTAGAGAGGAGAATCCAGGCTGCTGAGATGAGGTGCCTTCGCAAACTCCTTGGTATTTCCTACAAAGACCACATCACCAACGTTGAAGTCAGAAAAAGAATTGTTGCAGCCTTCGGCGCTTATAAAGACCTCCTAACCACAGTGAAAAGACGCAAGCTTCAGTGGTATGGACATGTGTCACGATCCACAGGACTTGCCAAAACGGTAATGCAAGGCACGGTGCCAGGAGGGCGAAAAAGAGGTCGGCCAAGAAGAAGGTGGGAAGACAACATATCTGAATGGACTGACCTAAAGCTTAGTGATACCTTAAGATTGGCAGAGAACCGACAAGGATGGAGAGAGCTGGTGGTCAGGGCATCTGTGGCGCCCCAACGGTCGACAAGACTACGGGATAGATAGATAGATAGATAGATAGATAGATAGATAGATAGATAGATAGATAGATAGATCACACAATAATGAACGTTTAGAATGTCAAAAACATGTGTATTATCACACAAAAATGGCCTCAATTCTGAGACTTGTTATGGGGTATGAATAATTTTGGACAGGCATAAATACACAATTCTTGTTCAATTCTATTATTGTTACGCAAAAAAAATTCTGAGCCCAAATATATTGATTTGTACTAGCAAACTAACTGTCTTTTGTGCAAAGTGAAAGTTCCACCGCTCCAGCTGGTATAGAAAGGGTATGAATACGTGTGGGCTTAACTGTATGTGCAAAGATTTAGAGTAAACCATTAACTCTTCTATGTGCATTGTTGTAACATTTCAGGCACGTATCATAGAGAAAGAATTACAAAACCAAAGTTTTACCAAATGTGCTGCTACCAGTAAAGTTGCTGTTAATAGTAAGGGTGACATCACTATCGACATTCATCCAGCAGGATGGATTCCATGCGATAAAGAAGACGAGGAACCTTTCATAAAAGTACGTAGTCTTATCTAAACTAAAACTACACTTGCCGAAATGAAGTAATTTTGAACTTGCTGGGGACTATACAGGGTGAGTCAAAATAGTCAGGTCCCGAATTCACCGATTTTTTAAACCAGTTAAAATTCAAAAATGAATATTTTTAATGACTAGCCTGGCAAAGTGGCATTACTAGCTGTAACCTAAATTTTATTTCATTCAAATTGGTTATTCGAAACGAGAGATATGATAATTTTTCTAAATTCTGTGAAATAAAATCTGTTCCAACTTATCTAAGGGATCCCTATGGATGTGAACGTTTAACGCGCGCCTTTTGAATAAGTCAATCAAAGGCATGTTGGTATTCACAGTAATTACAATAAGAAAAGAAATTCCATCGTCTTTGCGGTTATGTTTTTAATAGTTTTCGTGCGATCAGAGATAGCCTATAACAAAAATTATTGAGTTTTAACAAAATGTTGACCAAAGAATTTTGAAACTTTTTATTTTAACCGAACTGATATGAGAGAAGTCTGAGAGAAAACAGATCTTATATCTTTAAACAGTTTGTGCTTTGGCAACTTACTAGGCAAAGTGCATAGTCCAATTTTATGAATATATTTGTGCAATACTGAGTTATATTATAATATATTTAAATACTTTGCATGCAATATCGTTTAATTCATCAGAGATTCAACATGATATTTTGGTATAAATTGCAACAGTTATACAGTGTGTTGTGTTGTATGAATAACTAATATTACAATAGTATTAACATCCACCACCAAACTTGGAACACTTTGGATTACGCGTCCTTTCGTAAATATGTTGTAAATCTGGCGTGGAATATGATATTGTCGTGAAAACATCACCAGGTATGAAGAAGTATGTCTACTCTCAAAAAAAAATGAGAACAATTACCAATTTTGTACAAGAAGTATTTTTCTTGATATTTTGAAAACGGGACCTGACTATTTTGACTCACCCTGTAGATGCCAGTGTAACGTATTAACTGTGTGCCCTTTTTTTGAGGAACGCATACTTGTTGGGGGAAATCTATTACAGTATAATGTATGTATTTTGCATTTTTAGAAGCAATCTATATAATCATTTTTTTTATTTGGGGTGCTTGTTTTTACACTTTTAATGTTGATACTTTGAATAACCATAGCCTCGTTTTCTTATTCTTGCGAACTTAAGAGATCCCACAGGGTGGATTCCATGCAATGCAAATGACAAGGGACCCTTAAAACGAGAGCATCGATGATGCTGAAGCTTAGCTTGTGGCAAGATATCAAGTTAATGTGTATATTTTACTGTAGTACGAAACCATTGTAAAAGTAAGTTTGGTGTCTTGAAGTACATATACTTTCCCATTCCTGGATGTTATGGCACCGATTTATATCTTTTATTCTATAACTGAAAATAAAATGGGGTATAATTTGTTGCATCATGTCACTTTGTAGACTATAATTATGCACATCAATGGCAACAGGCAATTGGCCATGGACATGCATACTTGTAAGCATTGGCCGACGTTATGAACAAATAGGGGACATGGGGTAATTCTAATCAAGGCGGTTCTCGAACCACTAGTCTCGCTTGCTTTCGCGACCGCCTTCTTGTGCGATCTATTTTAGGAATTCAATCAGAACTGCTCATACAGGGTGTCCCAAAAAAAATGTTAACACTCCGGGCACAAAATATATCTTAAAAGGACAGGAACACACAGGTCTAATCTTGATGTAGTATGAAAGCTGAGTAAATAAGCTTTCAGTTGCATTTTATTGCGTTCCAATTGGTTATTTAGAACGGAAGATATGCTTCAGCAAACATGAGGAAGCAACAAAAAAAAGCTTTACTTTCATACTGAGAGGATTGGACCAAGCCGATTTTGCTTCCTCGTGTTTGCTGAAGCATATCTCCCGTTCTAAATAACCAATTGGAATGCAATAAAATGCAAATAAAAGCTTATTTACTCAGCTTTCATAATACATCAAGATTTGATCCGTGTGTTCCTGTCCTTTTAATATATCTTATGTGCCCGGAGTGTTAACATTTTTTTGGGACACCCTGTATAAGAGATTTCCTAAATTGCTGCCTATTTTACAAGTTGACCTTGGGAGAGCTTTGCCTTATATTGAACAATTTCTAATCTCAACCTATCCCACGTTACTGGTATTAAATGTTTACGTTCAATCCTATGACAGTCACTAAAATAAGCATTTGTCTGAAAGCTCCCACGCGAAAATCAATTTTTTTTTTTTTTTTTTTTTTTTTTTTTCATTTCAATTTCATTTTCATTTTCATTTTCATTTTCATTTTCATTTTCATTTTCATTTTCATTTTCATTTTCATTTAATTTAATTTTTTCATTTTCATTTTCATTTAATTTAATTTTTTCATTTGTAATTTTATTTTTTTAATTTTTAATTTTTTTTTTTTCTTCTTTTTTTTTCATTTTTTTTTTTTAAATTTAATTTAATTTAATTTAATTAATTTTAGTTTATTTAGTTTAGTTTAGTTTAGTTTAGTTTAGTTTAGTTTAGTTTTTTATTTATTTAGTTTTTAATTTTTTTAATTTAATTTTATTTTATTTTATTTTAATTTATTTTATTTTATTTTATTTTTTTTTATTTTTTTTTTTTTTATTTTTTTTTTTTTTTATTTTTATTTTTTTTTATTATTTTTTTTTTTTTATTATTATTATTTTTTTTTTTAATATTTTTTCTTCTTTTTTTTCTTTTTTTTATTCTATTTTTTTTAATCTTATTTTATTGTATTGTATTGTATTGTATTGTATTGTATTGTATTGTATTGTATTGTATTGTATTGTATTGTTTGTTTGTTTTTTTTGTTTGTTTTTTTATTTCATTTTATTATTATTATTATTTTTTTTATTTTTTTTTTCATATTTTATATTTTACTAGCGGGACGCCCGTCCGCTAGGGAGTAGGATAGAACACCTACAAAATGAAACAACTTAAAGTATTGGAAAATTTATAACGAAACACATAATAGAAATAGAACAATATCTAAAACATTTTTGTTTTAAATCAAAAGGTTTTGTAGTAGGATTAATTCAAAAGTTTTCAAATTTCAATTAAAAAGACCCACGCCCCGTGGCATATTTCAACTCCCAAGGCCTTAACCTTAACCATCTCCCGTACCCCACCGTCACTCCCCCGCCCCGCCCCGTAGCATCACATTTCTTCATTAACCCCCTGTCTCCCAAACCACATTACATCATAACACACAACCCCCATTCGTCACCACCCCCGCCCGCCCCGCCCCGTGACATATCTCAACCCCAATGCCCAAAGTTCCACGCCCCGCGACTTATCTCAACGCCAAGGTCTAACCTTAACCATCCCCCGTAGCGCGGCGTATTTCTCCAATTTTGCAGCCCGCGTGTCACATACAGTATCAAATCCCACATCTGACACCATCGTTACGCAATTTAATAATACATTTCTTTATTAACCCCATCCCAAACCACATAACCCTAACATAACCTACATGTAGGCACTAAGGGGATCATTACACACAACTCCTAACCGTCACCGCCCGCCCCCGCCCCGTGGCTTATGCAATTCTGTACGGTTTTCGGCCATTTATAGCTTATAACCTGTCTCAAGACATCATCTATTATCAGTGCAATATTCACGGCTTTAAAATGCAAAATGAGAAAGCCTTTTCAGGATATATACATACTCACATACTCACATACAACATACGGTGAATTATAGTAAGATATTTTATATTTTATATTTTATATTTTATATTTTATATTTTATTTTATATTTTATATTTTATATTTTATATTTTATATTTTATATTTTATATTTTATATTTTATATTTTATATTTTATATTTTATATTTTATATTTTATATTTTGAGATTTGAGATTTGAGATTTGAGATTTGAGATTTGAGATTTGAGATTTGAGATTTTTTTATTTCATTTCATTTCATTTTATTTTATTTTATTTAAAAAAGAAAAGAAAATACCATTGTAAAGCTGAAGATCTCTACTTTAATAATTAATTACTAACTCAATTTTGACACAACACATACACCATAGCGTCAATTTCTTATTCTTGCGATTCGGACGAATATATAACAATTATCGTACGCGTCTTTTATGTTCTTTCTCATTGTTAGTTTCCTGCTTCCTGTTTGGTTCGTAACTACTAATAGTGTATGAATGATCGTCATTGTCTTTTCTTTTTCGTTGTCCTTTTTGGGGTTGTTATTATAATGTATTTTGTATATTGGAGTAAATGGAAGTTATACATTGGTTTTATAATTTTACAGACGATTTCTTCCAAGGAATTAATCACACATTTGCATCCTGCTAGAGAGTTCAAGCTTAAGAAAGATAACACCGTAGCTTGTACTCGCAAGTTCTGTGCATACAGCGGTGAAAGGAAAACTTTTACTCCATTTTGTTTTATGGACGAGGCTGTAGAACAAGGTAAAGTGATGAATGTTTTATATTCTAACTCTAGTCTAAGCACGGAGGGATTTGGAACATCTTATGACCATTTTAATGACATTTCAATGTTGTTATAATTATTTATTGAGTGGAAATTGTCATGCATGGATACCTGCTATCTACTGAAGATAGCAAAATTAACATAGCAATATTCCATTTTGTGAGGATAGCTACCATCCTTTTTAAAATAAATACTTGTCAGGACAGCAGTCATCATTTTGAAAGAAATTCTTGTTAAATTGAATGTCTAGGTGTTTTTTTTACTGAGTACATGCACCAGGCATGCACTGTGGCCTTCTCCATCCATCATCCATGAATGGGCAATATCATGTTTGACTTACCCGTTTGTGACGTCATACGGAATCAACGCCATCACATTTCACAGCTTATTCCGTTGGCGTGTACAATTACGGGGTACGTAACATGATATTGCCAATGCAGGGAATCAAATTAAACTTATTTATAAGCTTACTTCATAGATTGTTTTCAAAGTAGGCTAAATTTTACTCAAAGCTTCATTGTAAGTTACTTTTATGCTTCTCAGTATCCCCCCCCCCCCCCCCACCCTCAATTTCCCCTTATCAGGTGCATACATGACATTATTTTACCCAAGACTTCCACTTTGAGCTATGCACCGTACAACTATGCAGGACTGCCGAATTTGATCCAGTCCGCTTACAATCAGGTGGTCTGAGATTTGCGGCGTGTGTAAAAATCACCTTTTTTCTCTATAGCATAGCATTACAGTATTTCCAATAGGCTTACTTACAAAACATGTCAAGATGGGTCAAATTAAGGCAACAATTGCATCGAAACACACCCAATCTGGTTGAAAAATCATTGTTTCCAATATTTGTCTGCTGCGCACTTTCAAAACAGCTGATATCTGACATAATTAGATTGATATACAGGGTCAAGGGTCAAATCTAGCCAAATTGCTTAAGGGATCACACCACTAAATAGGGCTCCATAGGGATATGTACAAAAACACTGATATAAAACTCTGTTTTAGACCACTAAATTGCGCACTTGGACCTTGTAGAGTGATTTTTTCTTAAAGATGATCACATTTTCTCACCAAAAAGTGAAGAAAATAGATAGGCGAGCCTGCTCGATTTTCCAAAATACGCCCATGGAGTTGACTACCTCTCTGACGGGCTTGAAAATATCGCCGTAATCGGCAATGTTTCCAGTAAAAAGCACAAATTTGGAAGATCTATCAAAATTTATCTAGATGATATTCACAGTTTATAGCCAGGGTGCATGTAGGTGATGTCCCATTAATCATAATTAATCAAAAATCATAGGCATTTACGGAATTGTATTACTGTCAAGTCTTTTTTAATTGAGGATTTTGGGATGCACACTTTCCGATTCTAGCTTTAAACACCGACTTAAGGGTAGGGGATACCCCTATTTAGTGTAGTGCACCCTTAAGGAAATTGATATTGTGCTGAATGTACTTGAACTGTACTGGAATAGTTACCTTGAATCATTTGGAACATCTTATGACCATTTTAATGACATTTCAATGTTGTTATAATTATTTATGAGTGGAAATTGTCATGCATGGATACCTGCTATCTACTGAAGATAGCAAAATTAACATAGCAATATTCCATTTTGTGAGGATAGCTACCATCCTTTTTAAAATAAATACTTGTCAGGACAGCAGTCATCCTTTTGAAAGAAATTCTTGTTAAATTGAATGTCTAGGTGGTTTTTTTACTGAGTACATGCACCAGGCACTCCCTAGGTAAAATTTCTATATAAAATTAGTTTTTTTGTTTTTGCTCTTATTTTTTATTGAAAACTCCATTAGATTCCCGCAGCACAGGAATTAAGTTGTATAGCCAACATACAGGGTGAGTCAAAAAGACTGCAATAGTGGAAAGAAGCCATTTTGTTTTCAAAAACAAAATGAATTTTAAATTTCTTTAAACGTTGCAAGAATTATGTATTTAATCCTAACTTTGTGTGAAAAAATGAAGTCGATCGCATTTTTCGTTTGTCTTTGGTGACCCTCTTTGCTGCACAACCAAATTTACCTGTTTGTCCACGAGCACAGGGATTTTCATTTAAAATGGCACACATTGCATTTTCATATTTGAATATCCCGCCAACAAAAAAATGGAAAATGTCAGTTTTGTATTAAAATTTAGAACATTATATGCTTTCGCAGCATGGGTATGATTATAATTGATTATGCTAACTGTAAAAAAGAAAGGATGCATCAAATTCCAATAACATTACAAATGAACTAAAGTTTCCAAATTTGAATGAGAGACACATTTTGCGATCTGATGCATATTTTGGGTATCTCGTGGACAAACGTGTGAAATGGGTGCACTGGTCAAAAGGTTCACCAAAGACAAACGAAAAATGCGATCGACTTCATTTTTTCACACAAGGTTAGGATTAAATACATCATTCTTGCAACGTTTAAAAAGTTTTAAAATTCATTTTGGTTTTGAAAACAAAATGGCTTCTTTCCACTATTGCAGTATTTTTGACTCACCCTGTATACACCAAGTGGCATTACATTTAGTAAAGTGCATAAACTTGAAAAAATAATTAAGTGTATTAATTAGCCTATTTTTTTAATATTTCTTTTTTAGATAATTAAGTATAATTAGTTATGCAGATGTCTTACAGCCTCCCGCAGCACAGGAAACTTCCTAAAAACTAAAATTAACAAGCTCCTAAAATTTCAGCTTTGTAGCATTTATACTTTTCTTGTAAAAATGAATTAAACATTTTTGCTTAGATTAATTATTTTGCTAGGTAGGCTAGGGGTCAAAAACAATAAGAATTCACACAGAAAAATGTTTACATAATTATGTTGTGTACAAAATACACAAGTTATTTTTACATAACTTGTGTATTTTATACACAAATACTGTGTGAAAGGTTTACATAATAATTTTGGAGTTCTATATCTATATACTAATTTTCGGTCCCTCGCCTGATTAGATTCAATAATAATTTTACACTCGCGTCCCTCTTCAACTGAAAAAGCGTGGTAATCTAATAGATAGTTCAATGCCAGTATTTTCCCGTTTTCAGACATGCGCAGAAAGGATCACAGATGATAATCCGAAATATTTAATTTCTTTTACTCGGATAGCTACTGTTCGGGCAAAAATTGTGGTTTTCGGAGTGAGTGATGACATATGGTCTTCACCCAAAATATTTTCATGAGGGATATAGCTACATTTCTGTATATGCGGCCGTTTGTTATTCTTAAAGATCGCATGAGTATAAGCATTTATACGTTACTATACGTCCGACAAATAAAATTGTTTTACGACATTTTCGAAATGTAAATAAAAACTCTTACACAGATCTTAAATCGACACTTTCGCATTAGTAACATAGATGAACGCGTAGTTTGCTAACGATAAAGAAACTGTGGCGGTACCATAACAACCGTTCCTATGTTAAAGCTGCGCGACCGCGTTTATTATGGATTATGGATTCGGCGCACACGTAATGACGCATACAAAGTGTATGCGTTTGTGGCGCAAACTGCACATTGTAACATGGCAGGGTTGAAGCAGGCTTTCCGTACACTCTTAGAAAAAGGATGCTTCAGGCTTCAGGGGTTCTTGGCTGTCCCGTATGGAAGCCTTTATATCACCTTAAAAGGTTCCAAAAAGAACCATTTTAAAGTTCAAAGTGGGCAAAATATGGGCAAACATTGGTCTTTAGAACCTCTAAAGGTTCTCTACAGAACCTTTTGGGGGCCTTTAAAATCAAAGAACCTTTAAACCATATACGGGACAGCCAAGAACCCCTCTGAAGCATCCTTTTTTCTAATAGTGTACCCTAAAGCCACCTCCTCCTCTCCGCACTTGGATATAAGGGCACATGGGGCATCTGGATAAACGGAACGTGTTTTTTGTGTGGTACATTATCATGATTATTATAGAGTGTCTGGATTATTAAGGGCATCCGTGGTATCTGGATTACGGGGTTCACTATAAAACGAGTCTCAAATTACCTGGATATACTATGCGCAGGTGGGCCACCTTTGATAACTGGATTTTAAGGGTGTACACTCAGATAGTATATCGGGAGGCTTTATAGAACACAGCAAACATGACAAGGGGACTACATACTATACGTTAAGGCCCACATGCCTATTGGAGGAATAATGTATTTAATGTAAATAGGTTAAACAAAACCTGGATGGCCGCATACATCGTGCTCAAGTACAAGCGTGGAATGGTACAAGTGATCTTGATGATAGACTCCGCCGACCATAAAACTAAACGACCGACTATATAAAACTATAACGCTCAGAACGTAGGCCTACTGAATTACCTGGATACAGTATGTGCATATGGGCAGTGGCGACACCAGCACCAAAATGTTAAAGGAGGAAAACGGGGTGGCGGGGCATAAAAGAATCGGGGGGAGACATTTAAAATCTAAATTTTAAGTAACTTTCAATTTTGACATTAAAATTCAACGTTTTATTATTTGGGGTACAAAATAGGTAGTAGAGACATGCGTTGACAGGAGGTAATAACTGCGGTATTAAAAACACGTTGATGGAGTAGGCCTACTTGGATTAGGAACATGGGTATCTGTATTAGGCCTATTTAATAATTTAAGAGCACATTGGGCCTAGGCTCATGGTGTGTTAAGGGCACCATGTCACTTACATTATATCAAGGGCACTTTAGTACCTGAATTATTTAAGGACATACTCTTGATATTTATATAAACATTTATAACGCTTTGACCTCTGCCTATTGTGATATGACTTTTACTGACCGCTATCTTCAGCACCCGCGTTTAAATTACTTGACTATGATAAAGTAAGGGCACCTGGGTATCTCGAGATAACGGCACACTGCAGTGGGCCTACCTTGATTATGTGGTATCCGGTGCATTATTAAGGGCACCTGGGGTAACTGGATTAGGGGTAGGGCTTAGGCCTATGGGGTCCCTGGATATAATGGGACAACGGGTACCTGCATTTCAGGTCTCATGGGAGGCCTACATAGGTATCGGGAAACACAAACGTAGGCACATGTATACCTGGATTATCAAAAGCACCTGCGCTATTCGGATTATTTAGGGCCCCGTCTGGATTATGTATACCTGTAGGACATGTTCTTGATATTATTGTATCACATTTTCTTACGCTTTGTTTACTTATTCCCCGTGAAATCTTCTAGCGGGTCCAGCGCGAAGCGCTGGTGTCCGCTAGTTTAACATAATTATGTAAACATTTTTCTGTGTGAAGCAAAAGAAATGAACGCTTCAATTTTGCTTCATTTTTGACAATAAAATTGTCATATCTAGAAAACCGTACCTCCGATCAATCTCAAATTTCAGATTATTGTGGAGCTCATCAAGCTCTATTAAAATATTAAATAAAAAATTAGCCATAGGAACAACCTTAAAGGACTGAAATCCGCTTTCGACTCTAGGTTGACTCTCATGAAAACAGTGCAAAATGAATTTTTTGGTGTCTTTGGTCCAATACCGTTTATACAGGGTGAGTCAAAATAGTCAGGTCCCGTTTTCAAAAAATCAAGAAAAATACTTATTGTTCAAAATTGGTAATTGTTTTCATTGTTTATGAGAGTAGACATACTTCTTCATACCTGGTGATGTTTTCACGACAATATCATATTCCACGCCAGATTTACAACATATTTACGAAAAGACGCGTAATCCGAAGTGTTCCAAGTTTGGTGGTGGATGTTAATACTACTGTAATATTAGTTATTCATACAACACAACACACTGTATAACTGTTGCAATTTATACCAAAATATCATGTTTTTTTTGTTAAATCTCTGATAAATTAAACGATATTGCATGCAAAGTATTTAAATATATTATAATGTAACTCAGTACTGCACACATATATTCATAAATGGACTATGCACTTTGCCTGGTAAGTTGCCAAAGCACAAACTGTTTAAAGATATAAGATCTGTTTTCTCTCAGACTTCTCTCATATCAGTTCGATTAAAATAACAAGTTTCAAAATACTTTGGTCAACATTTTGTTGAAACTTCATAATGTTTGTTATAGGCTATCTCTGAGTGCACGAAAATTATTGAAAACATAACCGCAAAGACAATACACTGCAAAAAGGTTGCTTAAATATTTACTCAACATTTTACACAACGTTGTTGAAGTATGCAACCGCTTAACAGTTGCGTAAAATTTACCCAACACCGTTGGATAACATGTTTTCACCAACAGTTGAACAATTCCAGTTACTCAGCAGTTGCACAATTTTAATTACACAACAGTTGGGTATTATTAATTAACCATTTGTTGGGCATTTTGTGACTGTTGCTTAATTTGTGAATTGTTTTCATTATATATTGAGCATTTTTGTATAGCAACTGTTGCTTAATTTATCACATATAGCCATATGTTGGGTATTTTATTTGTGTCAAGTTTTTATTATATATTGAGCATTTTTGTATAGCAACACGCGGTAGGCAAACTAATGTGAATTCTGGGTAATGCAGAGCTACATACACCACTTCCTCCCGGTAGTGAACCGGTAACTTGTAATGGGAATTCTAGGCGATGCAGCAGAGCTACATACACTATTCCCGTTCGGTAGTGAATTTGTAATTTATTTTAACATGTTATTAAACTATGGCTTATACATGATATCTGACATCTCTTATCAATGGTGTTATTACTAGACTGTGAACGTTTGCCAAACTTAGTCTTGCTATCTGGGTATGAAGGTATTAATAGTCCATATTATATAATACATAAATATATTTATGTGATTCTTTTGGTGCAAAATAGATCACATGACATGAACTATTCAGTATATGTCCATGTCGTGTATTTTTTGGCTATAAAAATCGACTATTCAATATTCATCGCTAATGACGTCGCTATAACACCGTTGAAATGATATTCATAAACAAATAATGTCAAACAAGGATGGCAATATTAAACTATTTGTCAGTGTATTCCGTTTTGGATGCCAAGACAGAATCAATCTAATTGTGGTCCTGCGCTGCAAAAAGGTTGCTTAAATATACATTTTACACAACGTTGTTCAAGTATGCAACCGCTCAACTGTTAAGTAAAATTTGCCCAACACCGTTGGATAACATGTTTTCACCAACAGTTGAACAATTCTAGTTACTCAAAAGTTAGGCAATTATATTCACTCAACAGTTGTTCAAGTATGCAACAGCTCACGAAATTGGCTTTTTTTGGACAACAGTTGCCTAAAATTCACATGTGCGTAACTTGCATCAACTGTTGCGTGATTGTCCTCAATGATCATGCAACAGTTGCCAAAGTGGAATATTTTTACGCAACATATTTTAGCAACAGAAACAGTGTCCACCAACATTTTATGGACATTGTTTTCAACGAATTGCTCAACGCTGGGGATTTTTTACTTTTATACAACGCCTAACTTTCTACATTATACTGAATGAATTTTAATCAACACGTCAACCAACGGATGATAAAAGTACTTTTAGCAACCTATTTTAAGCAACCTTTTTGCAGTGTTAGAATCTCTTTTCCTATTGTAATTCCTGTGAATACCAACACGCCTTTGATTGACTTATTCAAAAGGAGCGCGTTAAATGTAAACATCCATAGGGATCCCTTAGATAAGTTGGAACAGATTTTATTTCACAGAATTTAGAAAAATTATCATATCTCCCGTTTCGAATAACCAAATTGAATGAAATAAAATTTAGGTTATAGCTAGTAATGCCACCTTGCAAGTCATTAAATAAATTTATTTCTGAATTTTAACTGGTTTAGAAAATCGGTGAAATCGGGACCTGACTATTTTGACTCACCCTGTACAATGTTTTTTGCTTAAAAAACTTATTTTCTGGATAGATCTCGATGTTTTCTATTTGGACATATATATTTTGCTATACTTCTGATCGTGTTTTCACTACAAAAAATGCGCTCATATACCCCAAATTAGCAAAATGTCCATGTCCGCAGCATAAAAGTAAATGTTGCCTTTATTAATTACAATACGAAAAGTACAACACTTTCTACAAAACGTGTCCTAATTTGTAGGGAACATATACCGATATTCCATGGTTAGGAAAAAAATGCAAATTTTTTACGATGTTAACCTGTTTCAATTTAATATATTCTGTCCGAGATTGATGTTTATTACGTTACCTGCGATATATAGAATATCAAAGTTGTTCAAAATTGCCATTTAAACATTTAAATGTACATATTCTTAATCTAAAAGAACATTGGTATTTGAAAATAATATCTTTAAAATTCTTTAGCAGCATGTCTGACCTTGAGAATAAATCAAAATGCTGCAAAGCATGCGACCTTGTTAAGGATGTTTATTACGTTATTCAGATTGCTCCCGAACTATGTATTAAAGCACAATTTGTTGTTAAAAACCTATTTGATACATACACACAGACTCTGTGGTTACTTGGAGCACTCGCTAGCTCTTTCCAGATCGTCTACATGGTACTATGTGTACGAAAAACGTTTACTACGTTATCGTTTATTACGTTATCAAATAAATCGATAAAGAGACAGCCACACTCTACGACTGTATTAAGCAAAGACATGTGGCAGGCCCTTTTCGCAGGCATACATTGGGAATACTTGTTGAAAATACAGTGCGAAAAAAACACGACGAATGGTAAGAATTCATTATTTTGTTCTTGTAAGTAATATGAAAATTAAGCTAAATGAAAGTTGAAGTCATATACAGCGTGTATCAAAAAGAACGCAACACTTTTTGTCGAGAGCTGTACGGTCACAGTAGAAGACAAATCACTCTAAAACTTACATATTCTGTTAGGTCTACTTATTGGCTATCACATAGTCAAATTACAACGATATCGATTATTTATTCGCTGAGATATTAAAAGTATAAGTAGAGAAGTGCAAAACACGTTTTACATCGTTCGTTCTAAAAACTTTGATTTTCCTGTCCGATTAGTGTTATGGGAACAGTTTAATAACTATGTAACTTTAATGTCTGGAATGGTTTATCTTAATTTCCTTTGTTTGAGTAAGATGGAAAATTATTGAATCGTGTAATCTGATAATCATTCGAGCATTTGAATACGTCAATCACCCTTTTTAGGGTCTGAAGCACCGATTGCTATGATCGCCACATAATGTCTATGGTACGTTCTTTCATAAATTAAAGTTCCTAATCGATGCATCTTAAAACAAGGACAGCATTTTGAGGGTCGAGCAGCACCATTATGTTCCATTCCCATTCACAACAGACTAACAATGACTGATTCATACAAGACAAATTACTACCTTCACTGCCATACTGTTTTATCTATGACATTAACGAGAGAAAAACAGAGAGGATTTGAAAACAGACTTTGTAATCTGGATTTTCAAATTGTGTCATTAACTATCAACTAATTTATTGCCAGATTAATTAATATTGATATGATACTGTGATAGCCAGACATTTGATACCTTTAACATGTCATTTTCTTCTCAGAATGATGAGTTTGAGTCCATTTATTTAAGTACAATGAGTTATTAAAGTGTCTTGCCAATATTCACCTGACAAAAAAAAATCAGGCATACAGGATAAACGATGTAAAACGTGTTTTGCACTTGTCTACGTGTATCGTTGATATCTCAGCGAATCAATAATCGATATCGCTGTAATTTGACTATGTGATAGCCAATAAGTACACCTAACAGAGTATATAAATGTCAGAGTGATTTGTGATTTGCCGTAATCAGAGAGCTCGCGACAAAAGTGTTGCGTTTTTTTGGATACACCCTGTAGATCTCTTAGGAACATTGCAAATGGACCTATGATATCGAAATGGGGTTTATAATGCGTTGTATATATGTTATAAGCTAGCATTTGGCACTGTTGCTGTCGCCAATAACGTAATAAACAGGATAACGTAACCAACCTCATTGTCTATTCTCATGTTAATGTTGGCATCAATTCAGTAACTTTCATGATTGATGTACTTGAGTATCATACATTGTATCCAATGTTTTAATTTTAATATGTGGACTATTCTATGTGAGGACTGAAACCACCTTATAATGGACAACGTAATAAACTTTTCATAATTTGATGAATATAATTGCACCCTGTTCATAGTGATTCACCATTTATTATGCGTTTATGAATGTTAACTTAGTGTACATACATATTGTATCACATACTAACACAATCTCATTTGTTTGCATTCTTCAATGATGCATAGTTCTATGGCTATTGGATAACGTAATAAACCAATTCGTATAATTGTGTGAATAAATACGATATACCTAGCTGAAACAGCTGCAATATTTATGATTATCACACATTGTTAAAATGGTGGCAGTAACCACGTTATTATTATTTTGCATGAATCTTGAACTGTAAGCATCACGGAGCTAATGTTTGGTTTACCCATCTGTCTATCATGTCTGTAGGAGCCAGTGATGTCTAAATTTGCACAATTTGCCGGGGCCGTGACCTGGGCCATCGGTTTCCAACTCATTGTCGGCAATGAACCCCCGAATGAACCTCCTCTTGTACATACTGAACCAAACAAGAACCAGCCCTATTTCGGGCATATAAATTATACAATACTGGCGTATTGGGTAAAACTCCCAAATGACACCAGACACATTAGCTTTATTGCTGTACGGGAAGCTGAACAGGTAATCATATTATATTATCATATATAATTAGACTTGCAGCGTTTCCTAACTAATAGGTCCAAAAACAGAAAACCGATTCTTATACAAGTATACAGACTGGCACAGAACGGTTAAATATAATATAAATCCAACAGTATATTTAAATCTAACATATACTTATAAATATAATAGTAATACAATAGTAACCTTGGTGTGTATTTTCTGTAAATGTTATGAGATATGGTATAATTGAAAATCGATGAAAAGCTGTTTTATACCAAAAAGGATGGTCAAAGTCATTCAACTGAACAATTCCTTTTACACAAATCAAATATAACCTGCTTTATTAGTAGAATGACGGGTCCCACAGACGGTCTTTAGACACTTCTTCCATTCCCACTTCGTCCAATAGCCACTTCGTCCAATAGCCACTTCGACCAATAGCCACTTCGTCCAAAAGCCACTTCGACCAATAGCCACTTCGACTAATAGCCACTTCGACCAATAGCCACTTCGTCCAATAGGCACTTCGACCAATAGCCACTTCGACCAATAGCCACTTCGACCAATAGCCACTTCGACCAATAGCCACTTCGTCCAATAGCCACTTCGACCAATAGCCACTTCGACCAATAGCCACTTCGACCAATAGCCACTTCGACCAATAGCCACTTCGACCAATAGCCACTTCGACCAATAGCCACTTCGACCAATAGCCACTTCGTCCAAAAGCCACTTCGACCAATAACCACTTCGACCAATAGCCACTTCGACCAATAGCCACTTCGACCAATAGCCACTTCGACCAATAGCCACTTCGACCAATAGCCACTTCGACCAATAGCCACTTCGTCCAAAAGCCACTTCGACCAATAGCCACTTCGACTAATAGCCACTTCGACCAATAGCCACTTCGTCCAAAAGCCACTTCGACCAATAGCCACTTCGACCAATAGCCACTTCGTCCAATAGCCACTTCGACCAATAGCCACTTCGACCAATAGCCACTTCGTCCAAAAGCCACTTCGACCAATAGCCACTTCTACCAATAGCCATTTCGACCAATAGCCACTTCGACCAATAGCCACTTCGACCAATAGCCACTTCGACCAATAGCCACTTCGACCAATAGCCACTTCGACCAATAGCCACTTCGACCAATAGCCACTTCGACCAATAGCCACTTCGACCAATAGCCACTTCGACCAATAGCCACTTCGACCAATAGCCACTTCGACCAATAGCCACTTCGACCAATAGCCACATCGACCAATAGCCACTTCGACCAATAGCCACTTCGACCAATAGCCACTTCGTCCAATAGCCACTTCGACCAATAGCCACTTCGACCAATAGCCTCTTCTACCAATAGCCACTTCGACCAATAGCCACTTCGACCAATAGCCACTAGGCCCCGAGGGTCCTGGTATGAATAATATGAAATAGCAATATCATGGATAGCCATGGGAGGGGACATGGTAGGTGGTTAACGGCAAGTTCAGCTAAGGGACATGGTTTGTTGTGGGTTTGTGGAGTAAATTTGGTTTCTTATGTGTTGGATACCTTAGTAGCCTATAATAGGGCCTATTAATAAAAGGGTATTTATCAGTGTCACGTAAGCCGTGACGAGAGATTTTAAAGTTTAAGCCAAAGTATATGGTTTAGGGTCGGGATGCACTGCGGGTCCCCCAAAACTGGGTCCAAAAGGTACAGGGCTTATAACTTACAAGATAGGACACTTCCCGGGGGACACGTAGCTGCTTCGTATTTCAAGAAATCAAGGGAAACATACCTGACGGTAATTAGTAAACTTTTGAGACCAATCGAATGTCAACTGTCGCTACAAGGCTTTCAGTAGAGCGTGGTCAGAACCCTGTTTTTTTATCAATTAAACAATAAACTAACCATGCGTTGCATCTGTGCGTTGTGTGCAAAAGTCCCTGCATGGCGTTTATTCTCTGGAATAACTGTTGGTAAAAGGGCTATATTACAGGTATTTTAGATGAATCGTCAGCATTATAAATAATCATTGCAGTAACCTTGTTATTGAAAATGTACAAAAACAGAGCAACTGTTCGAGCGCCCTGATACCCTGCCTGAGGCAGTCAACAATTTGTTGACTGTTGTGTTTTTGTACTGCGAAATTTTCTTTCTTTCTTTCTTTCCTTTTCTTTCTTTCCCCTTTTTTCCTTTTTCTTTTTCCTCCCTTTTTCCTTTCTCTCTCTCTTTTCTTTCCCTTTTCCCCTTCTTTTCCTCTTTTCCCTTCCCCCCATTTTTCCTGGTGGGTAGGTTTGAATTCCTGCTGAGCACCTTCAAGGGAGGCACTGTGCCCCCCCCCCCTCCCCCTGCCCCCCCCCCCTCCCCTGCCCCCCGGCTGTTACGCCACTGCCTGCCTCTAATTCCTTGATATGAATGACTTAATGGCTGGTTTCCAATTCCAAAGAAATGTTTTTGCAACTACTACAAAGAATGGCAGTGTCTCAGAAGATTATTTATTGATTTTCTAACACATTAAGGTAGACCGTCCTATGTCGATTAGTATTTTTTACTCACTGTGGCCGACCGTACAACCTCCCTATATCATCTGACGATACACACCGGATAAACACTATTGTTGGCCATTTAACAAGCTTAGTGTTACAATACATCAATTAAACTATTACTATATCCAGTTAATTTGAGACTATCTGCGTTTTATAGTGAACCCGTAATCCAGATACCACTGGTGCCCTTACTAATCCAGACACTCTATAATAATCATGATAATATACTACACGTTCCGTTTATCTAGATGCCCATGTGCCCTTATATCCAGATTATCAAGTAAGGGAAGTGCGGGGAGGAGGAGGTGGCTTTAGGGTATGATGGGGCAAATACCTCACGTTCCGTTTATCCAGATACCCATGTGGCCTTAGTAAGGTCGCTTTAATATATCCATATTATCAAGTAAGGGAAGTGCGGGGGAAGGGGGCTTAGACCTTAGGGTATGATGTGACAATCCCGTAATTTACGTGCTATATAAGCCGCAGCACCTCAAATTAAGATTCAGACCTCATCGTATACAGTAAGCCGCACCGCTGTATAATAAGTCGCACAAAGAAAATGAAAGGGGTGTGTGGGGGGATGGGTGTGTGATGGGGGGGGGTCGACCATGATCAACCAGCCCATAGCTTCATGACCAGCCATCATGGCCATGGGGTTACAACTGCATGAGTGACTCCATCAAATGTATTTTCCTTCAGCCACTTCAGTCACTTTAAATATGTTATCCTGGATACGGTTTGCGCCTTGCTCCCAGTTTCTTTATTAAAATAAAGGTCTTGGCTTTATGATTAATGTTTTGTTTGTGTCTTGCTCTCGTTACATTTTATTGTACTGTACGGTATGCACCGCGGAGCAACCGTACGGACTGCCTGCTTTTCACTGCATGCCCTGTTTACAATGTACAGTTTGCGCCACAAACGCGTACACACTTTGTCTGCGTCATTACGTGTGCGCCGAATCGCGTGCGCCATGTAAAACGCGGTCGCGCAGCAACAACGACGGTTGGTATGGTACCGCCAGTTTCTTTATCGTTAGCAAACTCCGCGTACATCTATGCTATTAATGTGAAAGTGTCACTTTAAAATCTGCGTAAGAGTTTTTGTTTACATTTAGAAAATGTCGTAACATATGTGACGTGTTCTACCAAAACCAGACGGAATTGGGCAGAGCTTCAAACTGAGAAATAGCCCAAAACATAATTGGTGGTGATTTTTTTGGGAATTTGAGTTTCTGGTAAATAATTAATCTTCAGAGTGTTTATAACAATATTGTGAAAGATTCAGATTAAAAAATCATCCTAAATGTATGTTTCAGTGATTTAAAAAAGCCTAGTTCTAGTAAAAAGCCTAGTTCTATAGATTCATAAACTCTGGCGCATCGGTATCGATTTTGGACCTCGTCCATTGGGCGTTAGAGGAACCCATTTTGACCAATGATGAAACAGCGGTACTTTTATAGATGTTATTATCATGATTATTTGCGCTCCATAATCAAATGCTATTCATGATAGTGTGGCTTTATGAATAGGGCTGATCATATAGCTTTACAATCACGACAACCAAAAACTTAATCCAGCAGCTTCAAACGTGTTATCCCTTTGGAAGCGGTTACCACAATAAAAACAAATCGACAATCATCGACCGTATACAGGTTTCGAAAGAAAAATATTATGTATGTCATTTTACCTATTCATAATTTAGTGGATACTTTTTATTATTTTCCGTTTTTATTATGCACATGACGCGTGGAATAAAGGAAACATTGAAATGAAAATAACAGTTCTACGTATTTATTTGCGAGCAAAAACCCGGAAAATAATTCAATAATCATTTTTTTATATACCTACAAAACCATTTGTCCTATTAAATGGAAAAACAGTTATATCAACCAAGGTACGGATTATCAACGTTACTTTAAGTATATCTGGCTATGAGACCACCTGAATACCTTTATCAATTTATATGAATAACAATACATTTCTTTATCGTTATGCCGATAATCCAACCGCAGGTTCCCTGTCACTAGGTACATAGTGGTGACTACATCACAGTAGTACATGCACACGAAGACACGGTATTAACCTTGCATATTACGATTAAATTCGAGTGCCTCCCCCTCTTTTGCTTCTGTTACCTCTTTACTGAAATGGTAAATCGCTAAAATCGGCCAATGTCTGCGAATCGACTATAGTAACTTTAATGGGCGATATCTCAGTTTGGAGTTTTCATAAAGACCGTAAAAGACGAACTTGAAAATGATGTAACTCCGCTTTGGGAAGTCCGATTAAAAAAAAGAGAGGTACCACTGTAAAGCTGAAGATCTCTAGTTTAATAATCAATTACTAACTCAATTTTGATATCTTGCCCAATTGTGTCTGGTTTTAGTAGAACACGTCACATATTTTAATTTGTTGGACGTAAGTCCCGTATAAATGTTTGTTACTATGCGTTCTTTAAGAATAACAAACAGCCGCATATACATAAATGTAGCTATATCCCTAAAGAAAATATTTTGGGTGAAGACCATATGTCATCACTCATTCCGAAAACCACAATTTGTAACAGTAACTACCCGAGTAAAAGAAATTCAACATTTCGGATTTTCACATGTGATCCTTTCTGCGCATGTCCGAAAACGGGAAAAAACGGGCATTGAACTATCTAATTAGCTCGTGTATTAGAGGCGCAATTACCACGCTTTTTCAGTTGAAGAGGGACGCGAGTGTAAAATTATATTGAACTATCTAATAAAGCCATGTTCCGAAAATTAGTATATAGATACAGGGCGAGTAATAAAAACCTGCAATAGTGAAAAGAAGCCATCTTGTTTTCAAAACCAAGATGATATTTGCATTTTTTTAACGTTATAAGAATAACATATTTGTTACTAATACCATGTGAAAAATTGAAGTCAATCGCATTTTTGTTTGCCTTTGGTGAACATTTTACCCATGCCTCCATTTCACACGCTTGTCCACGGAACACCCAAAACATGCATAAGATTTCAAAATGCGTCCCTCATTAAAACTTATAAATTCGAGTAAATTTGTGATTTAATTAGAAAATAATGCATTCTTTCTTGTTTACATGGGAGATAAAATAATCAATTTACATAACCCACGCTATGAATTACTTATAATATTCTAAATTTGAATATAAATGAAATTATTCCAAATTTTTGCTAGCGGGATATTCAAATGTGAACATGAAATGTGTGCAATTTCCATTGAAAATTGCTATGCTCGTGGACAAACAAGTAAACTAGGTTGTGCAGCAAACAGGTTCACCAAGGACAAACGAAAAAACGACATAAAGTTAGGAACAACTATATCATTCTTGCAACGTTTAAGAAATATCAAACTTCATCTTGGTTTGAAACTATTGCAGTTTTTTGACTCACCCTGTATTATAACCCTACCAAGGACATCAACATCATCAATTAACATCAATGGCTCAAATATCTATGAAATGTATTGTATACCGTATTATACTCACAACATGCTCTTTGATGTGTATTTTAAATTGAGAATTGTATGTAGGCCTACACACAGCTCGTAGTCAGAGTGTAGACACAGCACGACAAGAGTCAATTTGTGTGCATTTTGTTGGTGGTTGTGGAATACTTACTTAGTATTTTTTTAAAAAACAGCTTATAGAAATCGATGTCCGGGTTATTACAAGGATCCACAGCTTTAGTGATTGGGATTGCCTATACAATGAAACTGACACAGAAACAACTTACAGCAGTTTTGCCTCCACCTACCGGAGTCTCTGGTCGTGGCTTCATGCTCTGATTACGTTAAATGCTTGCTCTGGCCTTCATAATATAACTGTGACTGACTTTGTAAGCCCGGCTGTGGCATTCCTACCTACCATGCGTTGAACAATCGCACAGGGGCGTATCTGTGGTCTTTTTCAGCGGGGGCAAAGGGTGTTTTTTCCTCGGTAAACACCAGTTCGACGAAAAAATTGCGCAGCGGGTTGTTTATTCCAGTGAATGACGTTGCAGCGCGCGAAATTGTAACACCATATCTACACGAATCTGGCCATTTTATTAAGGTACATTTTTCTTTTGAACGGGCTTCTATAATGATATTCCTGGACAAATGCGCGCCTAGCGCGAGAAAATTTGCAATTTGTATACTAAATTGCCCATCATCAAACCGGGCAAGGGGCAAAGTTGTCATTTAGATGAGAATTAAGTAAATCCCTTATATTTTCTCTTTCCTAATTCCTTTTATCTTCCTCTTCTCCCTTTCCTTTCTTTTCCTGTCCCTTTTCCCTTTCTCTTTCTCTTCCTCTCTTTTCTTTCTTTCCCTTTCATTCCCCTTTTTCCTTTCCTTTCCCCTTTTCTCTTCCTCTCTTCCCTCTCTTCTTTCGTTCTCTTCGATTATTTTTTAGCCCGGTAGTTTGAGCTGGCCTTCCCGGTCAAAACCGTCTGGGGAAATCTGCCCCCCCCCCCCCCCCTGACCCCCGGAAGATACGCTACTGCAGTCGCACCTATTTTACCTTGCCTTTTTGGTGGTTACATCAGTTAGGCCTAATTACATTTGAACGAATGTATCCTGAGATTCCCGTGCTCTGTCATAGCCCTAGATCATCCATAAACCTTTTCTTTAGTCTTTTGGGCCACGCTGACATAGAGCTAGAGTGTTGTCCTATAATATCCCTCATTGTACATTCAATAGGACACATTTGTAATGCATCCACATTGTATGCACACATCATGGAATAATTGCATAACAGTAAAAAAGCCTATCACACAATATAATGAACGTTTAGAATGTCAAAAACATGTGTATTATCACACAAAAATGGCCTCCATCCTGAGACTTGTTATGGGGTATGAATAATTTTGGACAGGCATAAAAACACAATTCCTGTTCAATTCATTGTTACGCAAAAAAATTCTGAGCCCAAATATATTGATTTGTACTAGCAAACTAACTGCCTTTTGTGCAAAGTGAAAGTTCCACCACTCCAGCTGGTATAGATATGAGAAAAATGCAACAAAATCATATTTTTCAAAGGGTATAAATACTTGTGGGCTTAACTGTATGTACAACGATTTAGAGTGAACCATTAACTCTTCTATGTGCATTGTTGTAACATTTCAGGCATGTATCATAGAGGAACAATTACGAGACCAAAGTTTTACCAAATGTGCTGCTACCAGTAAAGTTGCTGTTAATAGTAAGGGTAACATCACTATCAACATTCATCCAGCAGGATGGATTCCATGCGATAAAGAAGACAAGGAACCTTTCATAAAAGTACGTAGTCTTATCTAAACTAAAACTACACTTGCCGAAATGAAGTAATTTTATACTTGCTGGGGACTATAGATGCCAGTGTAACGTATTAACTTTGTGCCCTTTTTTGAGGAACGCATACTTGTTGGGGGGAAATCTATTACAGTATAATGTATGTATTTTGCATTTTTAGAAGCAATCTATATAATCATTTTTTTATTTGGGGTGCTTGTTTTTACACTTTTAATGTTGATACTTTTAATAACCATAGCCTCGTTTGTTTATTCTTGCGAACTTAAGAGATCCCACAGGGTGGATTCCATGCAATGCAAATGACAAGGTACCCTTAAAACGAGAGCATCAATGATGCTGAAGCTTAGCTTGTGGCAAGATATCAAGTTAAAGGCATATTATGTGATCTTTTCCAGAGAGCGCCCTCTATTCATGATTTTTTTTAGAAAGTAGATTTTCTTGCAGATTTACATTTCCGATCATAAATCATACATACATTCCAAGTTACAGAGCGATACGATTCCTAATGACCTCAAAATCATGGTTTTAGAGTGAATTTAGAGTGAAAATTATAAACTGTCGGGATTCCGACAGTTTATTTTCACTCTAAAACCATGATTTTGAAGTAATTAAGAATCGTATCGCCCTGTAACTTGGAATGTATGCATGATTTATAATCAGAAATATAAATCTGCAAGAAAATCTGCTTTCAATTTTTTTTTGATATTGAGGGCGTTCCCTGGAAAGATCACATAATATACCTTTAATGTGTATACGAAACCATTGTAAAAGTAAGTTTGGTGTCTTGAAGTACATATACTTTCCAATTCCTGGATGTTATGGCACCGATTTATATATTTTATTCTATAACTGAAAATAAAATGGGATATAATTTGTTGCATCATGTCACTTTGTAGACTATAATTATGCACATCAATGGCAACAGGCAATTGGCCATGGGACATGCATACTTGTAAGCTTAGGCCGACGTTATGAACAAAGAGGGGACATGGGGTAATTCTAATCAAGGCGGTTCTCGAACCACTAGTCTCGCTTGCTTTCGCGACCGCCTTCTTGTGCGATCTATTGTATGAATTAAATCAGAACTGCTCATATAAGAGATTTTCTAAATTGTTTACGTTCAATCCTATGACAGTCACTAAAATAAGCATTTGTCTGAAAGCTCCCACGCGAAAATCAAATTATTTTATTTTATTTTATTTTTTATTTTATTTTTCATTTATTTCATTTTCATTTTCATTTTCATTTTCATTTTCATTTTCATTTTCATTTTCATTTAATTAAATTTTTTAATTTGTAATTTTTTTTTTTTTTTTTATTTTTTATTTTTTTTATTTTTTTTAATTTTTTTTTTTTTTAAATTTTAATTTAATTTAATTTAATTTAATTTAATTTAATTTAATTTAATTTAATTTAATTATTTTGTAAATTTTTTTATTTATTTATTTTTATTATTATTTTTTTTAATTTTTTTATGTTTATTTTTTTTTAATTTTTTTTTTATCTATTTTATTGTATTGTATTGTATTGTATTGTATTGTTTTTTTTTTTTTTTTTTTTTTTTTTTTTTTTTTTTTTTTTTTTTTTTTTTTTTTTTTATTTATTGTATTTTTTTTTTTTTTTATTTAATTTTATTTTATTTATTTTTTTTTTTTTTATGTTATTTTTTTTTTTTTTTTTTTTTTTTTTTTTTTAATTTAATTAATTTAATTTTTTTATTTATATTTTATATTTTACTAGCGGGACGCCCGTCCTTCGGACGGGCTCTCCCGCTAGGGAGTAGGCCTACCAGATAGAACACCTACAAAATGAAACAACTTAAAGTGTTGGAAAATTTATAACGAAACACATAATAGAAATAGAACAATATCTAAAACATTTTTGTTTTAAATCAAAAGGTTTTGTAGTAGGATTAATTCAAAAGTTTTCAAATTTCAATTAATTATTTCAACTCCCAAGGCCTTAACCTTAACCATCTCCCGTACCCCACCGTCACTCCACCGCCCCGCCCCATGGCGCAGTGTATTTCTCCAATATTTGCCCGCCCGCGTGTGTAGGGGTGTGTGTGTATGTGTAACTCGCGCCGACTGCATGGTTACAGTGTACGCATAGAGAAAAAACAAATATGGCCCGTAGAAATAGTCTCAAAAGCCGGGCTGAAAAGGCCCTAAATTTGTGTTCGTTTGCCCATATCTTGGTCAATTATGTATGGTTTTCGGCCATTTATAGCTTATAACCTGTCTCAAGACATCATCTATTATCAGTGCAATATTCACGGCTTTAAATGCAAAATGAGAAAGCCTTTTCAGGATACATACATACTCACATACAACATACGGTGAATTATAGTAAGACTAGCGGGACGCCCGCTAGGGAGTAGGGCCTACCAGATCGAACACCTACAAAATGAAACAACTTAAAGTGTTAGAAAATTTATAACGAAACACATAATAGAAATAGAACAATATCTAAAACATTTTTGTTTTAAATCAAAAGGTTTTGTAGTAGGATTAATTCAAAAGTTTTCAAATTTCAATTAAAAAAGACCCCCCCCCCCCCGCCCGCCCACGCCCCTTGGCATATTTCAACTCCCAAGGCCTAAACCTTAACCATCTCCCGTACCCCACCCGTCACTCCCCCGCCCCCGCCCCGTGGCATATCCGTTACGCAATTTAGCATCACATTTCTTCATTAACCCCCTGTCTCCCAAACCACATTACATCATAACACACAACCCCATTCGTCACCGCCCCCGCCCGCCCCGCCCCGTGACATATCTCAACCCAAGGCCCAATGTTCCACGCCCCGCGGCTTATCTCAACGCCAAGGTCTAACCTTAACCATCCCCCGTAGTGCGGCGTATTTCTCCAATATTTGTCCGCCCGCGTGTCACATACAGTATCAAATCCCACATCTGACACCATCGTTACGCAATTTAATAATACATTTCTTTATTAACCCCATCTCAAACCACATAACCCTAACATAACCTACATGTAGGCACTAAGGGGATCATTACACACAACCCCTAACCGTCACCGCTCCCGCCCGTGGCTTATGCAACCCCAAGGCCTAAACCGTAACCAACTCCCGTGCTGCAGCGTATTTCTCCAATATTTACCCGCCCGCGTGTGTAGGAGTGCGTGGGTGTAGTGCGTGTGCGCGTTTATTTTGCATGGCGCACTGCTGCGCGCTATGTGCAACGCGCGCCGACTGCATGGTTACAGTGTACGCATAGAGAAAAAACAAACATGGCCCGTAGAAATAGTCTCAAAAGCCGGGCTGAAAAGGCCCTAAATTGGACATCATTTTGCTCATATCTCGGTCAATTCTGTACGGTTTTCGGCTATTTATAGCTTATAAACCGTGTCAGGTCATCATCTATTATCAGTGCAATATTCACGGCTTTAAAATGCAAATTGAGAAAGCCTTTTCAGGATATACATACACATACATACATCCCTACATACATACATACAACATACAACAATATTGCCCCGAGGTGATCTGGAGACCGTAAGCCTACTATTTTCCCGAAGCCGGAGGCTGAGGGAAAATAGTAGGCTTACGGTCTCCAGATTACCGAGGGACAATATTTCACCCCATTTCACGAAATAAAGAGCAGTCCATATTTGTTTTATATAACGCATGGAAATATTCACACTTGAACACATCTTTCTTAGTGAATATGCTAGTCGATTCTCGACAAAATCAAAAATAAGCTTACTTTTTAAAGTTAATAGTTTACTCCGAGCAAGTCGCCGAGGAATAATTACTCTGATGCTGAACTCATCTGATCGATAGAGGTCTAGACCTCGTTGCAGAATGCCCTCAACCTCAGGTGAATTGACAACAAATATTTATGATTCATGACTAAGATTCAATGAAATGTTAATTCAGCCGATAAAAGATCTGTGCCAAATAATAATAATGCAATGCAGACGACTTGTTTACTTGTTTTAAAGTGATTCCTCTTTTGCTGTGCACTGAGCGGAGTCCGTACACGCAGATGGTGGTGGAATCGAATTATTGTTTATACCGAGTAGGGCCTTCTAGCGGGCCTTCTAGATTTGTAGAAATTAGAGAAAACTTTATGTAGAATGACGATCACATTCAGGTTTTATACAGGGTCTCTCAAGACGCTCCATGCCGGGATCGCACGAGCCTACGAGGGAGGGCATTTTTGGTCTATTCAAAAAGTACTATTGACCGCCCGGTCAATAGTACTTTTTGAAAGACACAAAATGACTGGGAATGACGTCAAGCATGAAATAGGCCAAAATATTTTGTGTTGTGTAATGTATTATCCACCAATCAGATGTCTAGAATATTTTCATGGGTTATATAAAGTAAGATATTTTATATTTTATATTTTATATTTTATATTTTATTTTATATTTTATATTTTATATTTTATATTTTATATTTATATTTTATATTTTATATTTTATATTTTATATTTTATATTTTATATTTTATATTTTGGGATTTGAGATTTGAGATTTGAGATTTGAGATTTGAGATTTTTTTATTTCATTTCATTTTATTTTATTTTATTTTATTTTATTATATTTTATTTTATTTTATTTTATTTTATTTTAAAAAGAAAAGAAAATACCATTGTAAAGCTGAAGATCTCTACTTTAATAATCAATTACTAACTCAATTTTTATATCTTGCCCAATTGTGTCTGGTTTCGGTAGAACACGACACATACACCATAGCGTCAATTTCTTATTCTTGCGATTCGGACGAATATATAACAATTATCGTACGCGTCATTTCTGTTCTTTCTCATTGTTAGTTTCCTGCTTCCTGTTTGGTTCGTAACTACTACTAAGAGTGTATGAATGATCGTCATTGTCTTTTCTTTTTCGTTGTCCTTTTTGGGGTTGTTATTAGAATGTATTTTGTATATTGGAGTAAATGGAAGTTATACATTGGTTTTATAATTTTACAGACGATTTATTCCACGGAATTAATCACACATTCGCAGTCTGCTAGAGAGTTCAAGCTTAAGAAAGATAACACCGTAGCTTGTACTCGCAAGTTCTATGCATACAGCGGCGGTGAAAGGAAAACTTTTACTCCATTTTGTTTTATGGACGAGGCTGTAGAACAAGGTAAAGTGAAGAATGTTTTATATTCTAACTCTAGTCTATGCACGGAGGGATTTGTAGCCACCACCACCCCCCCCCCCCCCTACCCCCCGTCAAATGACTGAGGGATTGCCCCATCCCAAATATGCGCACTAAGGTGGTTTTACACAGTGTGGTGCATCATGAGAGCGACGCAATGGCGCGCACTGATCTACATCCATATGCACAGCGTGACGATGATTAGACGCGCTTCAGAGTTCAGATTTCTTGGTGTTGTTGTCGGGCAGACTTGCGCATCGGCAGAGTAAGAAGTAACCGAAAGAAGTGTATTCGGGTATAACTTTACTTTCAAGACTGGAAACTGTAATGACTATATATCGCTCACAGCTACTCGGTAGATCAGAAAAACAGCCACGCACAAACTCGATTGACGACAACTGCAGCGATTCAGGCCTAGGGACCTGTTCCAACCAATCGCAAGTCGTAGTACATGCCCTTATGTACTTAATGAGTGACATTTTGGGTAGACTCTTGCAAACCATGTTTATTGTACTTAATTATGTCATAAAATGAGAAAAATGTGTTTGCCATTTTTTCATCGGCCATCTTGGTACAATGGCCGCCATTTCAGACTTATTTTGACCATATCTGCCCAGAATGTACTTAGAGTTGTGATTTAAGGGGCTGCACCCAGGTTTCGAGGTTAAGGGATCACTTAGTATATTGAGTCACTGCAACTACAACACAATGGCCGCCAAAATGGTGCTAGAAATCTCGAAATATATATACTTGAATCTATTAAGAATTCAATGTGTCATACAGGTTATGTTTTTGGTAGAATCTTGCAATCCATACAACTTTTACTTGAAATAGCATAATATCAGTTGAAAAGATATGGATTATTTTTCTTATTTGACAATCTTGTTGTAATGGCGCCCATATTTCAGAAAGGCAATCACTGAAGCAGTGGCGTAACCAGCGGGGGGGAGCAGGGGGGGGGCGGGAGCCCCCCCCCCCCCCCCCCCCGCTTGCCCCTCCCCCAAATGAAATCAAGTACGGCTGTAAATGAAATTTACAAACAAAGTACACACCAAATCCCCCCAATAATGACATCGTGTCGGTTGAGATTGGCACTGTCGGTTCATTTGACGAAAGGAATCATGGAATTATGATGGTCAAAAGTACACATATGAAAAAATTTCGCGCGCTACGCGCGCATATGTCTACCCAAAATGAAATATTCTTTGGTACAAGCTTGTTTAGAGCCAAAATGTAGCTCAATTGTCCAAAAAAAAGCTGTAAAGTCCAAAATTTTCGCGCGCTATGCGCGCATCTCTTGAATCACAAAAACGTAGGAGCCCCCCATTTCAAGTCACTGCCCCTTCTTGCCCCCCCCCCCCCAAATGAAAAAGTCTAGTTACGCCACTGCACTGAAGACTATAATGTTCCATATCTCAGCCCAGAATGTACCTACAGTTAGGATTCGAGTGGCATTACCCATGTTTTCGGGGGTCAAAAAGTCCCTTTGAACACTCATTTATTCATAATTATATTTTATATTATATGCAGCGTTACTGCAACTACAAAAATATCCCGAAATGGCGCAGACAATCTGGATACATAGCATCTGTATAGTTTAATGCCTATCGGCCTATACGGGCCCCAGACAGTAACACTAAAGGGCCCAATGTCCCTCAACCTCTTATAAATATATTAAACAACTCTGTAAGAGCCACTTAGACTTTCCACTACAATATAATACTAGATTTAGTTCTAGTCCGAAGACCAGGGAACCTTGATTTTTTATGAGAAAATGATCCCTCTACACTGCAAATGTATTGGTCATTATATTTGAAACATTCGGTTGGGCAAAGCATTTTGTCTAATTTGTTGGTCAAAATTTACCCAACGAAACCAATATCATCACATCAGTTTATTTTGACTAGAACTCGCATTTGGGTATAAAAAAAACTTTTGAAATTGGAATAAATCAAAATTGTTAGTGCCCAATATAATATGGTGAAATATTCTCATTACATTTACCAACAAATGTTTTACACAAAACTCAACAGTTGGTCAAATTATATTTCCTATTAACCAACTGTTTAATCATTATATTTGCCAAACAATTTTGCCCAACAGTGTTGGTATATTTTTAACCAAGCGTTGATTAAAATTTGTTCCAAAAGCAGTTGGTCAAAAGTTTAACCAACAAATTTTCGACCAACCACATTTGCAGTGTAGTGACCTCTTCTTGATTTACTTTTTTTCTTGGCTTATCAAACCAAACAAGATAAAACAGGTCCGATCTATTTCGGAGCATGTCTTGAGTTTTACACATGTAAAGTTCAATGACCCCTAGTGACCCCATACAACACGTCAATTGTAATCGCTTTAATCGCTGTATATGCATGGACCCAAGGAATCTTTTGACGAATTCCGACGGCTATCAGTCATTTCCTCTGAGGCAAGAAGTATTTTGACCCAAAATATGTTTACATTTTAAATACCGGAGTATTATTTATGTATCCGGTCATGATGAATATGATAACCGATTCTGACGGTCCTGGCTCGTTTCGCTAAGGAGCAAGATCATAAAAGTGAAAGTAACGTTTTGACCCTAGTGACCCCTTATTGACCTTTGAGCGCAAGGTCATGATTGTCTTTTTTTCTTGTCTTGTCAAGGGACATGAGATACAATAAATCCGAATTGGAGTATGTTTTACATTTTGCCCATGTAAAGTTCAATGACCCATAGTCACCCCTTTCTGACCGTTGACCTCAAGATCATCATTTACTTTATTTCTTGTCTTATCAAAAGACATAAGATACAGCAAATCTGATCAAAATCGGAGCTTGTTTTTACATTTTACCCCTGTATAGTTCAATGACACATAGTGACCTTTTCCTGACCTTTGACCCAAATGTCATGATTTATCAAAGGACATAGGATGCAACAAATTTGTTCAAAATTGGAGCATGCCTTAAATAATGACCCCTAGTGACCTATATGACACGTCAATTTAAATTGCAAGGGCGTTTTAAATGGAAATCATGTTTTGATCCCTTGTGACCCTCTATGACCTTTGACCCCAAACTGTGAGGGATTTATATGAGGGTCAGGTAGGGGGTCCTACTGATCAAGTCTGGTGATTGTAGCATGTAAACTGTAGGAGAAGAAGAATTTTGTAGATGGGTTTGACGGAAAGAAGATGAAAGAAACACGTCGGATACTGTACCTCGATTTTTTAAAGAATCAAGGTAAATAACTCTTAAAGCCCCAGGCATCTACTCATTTTTACCCGTGGCTTTATCCGGCCAATCTGACACATTTGAGTAATAGAGGGCGCTGCAATACCAAATGTTATAAATGCCTTTTACTCTTGATATCCATGTTCAGTAAACTCCAATTCCTTTTCAAAAATATAGTTAAATGTATTTTCAAATATTGTTCATATAAATCATATAACAAAGGTAAACGATAAGAAACGTTAATATGTAATCTTGATGATGCTCCTTTTTTTATTAATTTAACACCATAGATTCTGTATTTTGTAAATAATATCTAGTAAGATTCACAGTCAGTTTGTACACGATTTAGTAGATGCCTGGGGCTTTAATGTAATGTGACTGAGTCAAGTTCAAGTATCAATTCACCTCAAGTTAAGTCATTTCAATCCAATAGGTCAAGTCAAGCCTATGATTAAAATTATTAGCTTTATAAACATATTATATACTGAAATTACCTGTCAAGTCATGTTTATATTTACAAGGGAGTCTGGTCATAATACTATTTATTACAGTTATACAGTTTATTCAAGTTAGCTTAGCACTAAGACTAAGTCAAGTCAAGTGTAAAAGTGTTGGAACAAGTCACAAGTCAAGTAATTGCTATCAGTGACTCGAGTCAAGTCATTGTTTTCAGTTACTCAAGTTAAATCATCAAAGATGACTTAAGTCACTTAAGCCATATTCACTGATGAGTTGGAAGCTGCACCCTCAATTTTTATCAGCCCGGGCTTTTTGTACAACAAAAGATTGATTCAAATATTGTTCCCTAGGGCTATGAAAGATACTAATACTAATAACTATATAATAAGCACGGGTTCAACATACAGCCTATATAACATGCCACACTGTGCTCACTACATAATTGACACCTATCTAGACCCATAGCCTAATTATTTTATATAGAATACCGTATGTTCGAATCTAACGATGGAGAAGTTGCATTAGGGGTCTTCATCCTGATTTTTCACATGACTTATTCACAATCAAAACTTAAAATTGTTGTTGTTTATCTTACGCAAAGTATAACATAACTATCTACGAGTTGACCATTACTGTTAGGCCAACTAATTATATATCATGGGTGCAGAGTAAATAGTAATTTAACTCCATTTCATTTTTAAAACCACCTTGTTTGGTGAAGCAACAAGATTAGACCTACATGTAGTAAATTTTAAAAAACAAAACAAGTTTCACGTTCCTGCCCGTACCAATTTATGCAGATTAACAATAATGTTTATCATTTTCTTTTTAGTACAAAGTAAAGAACAATAATAATTATGTTTCACGTCCTGGCCCTTACCAATTTGTGGAGATTTAAACACATATATTTTTGTCACGGAGTTGTCATTTTCTTTTTAACGTCCTTGCTAACTTTGTTTCAATTATTGTTGTTAAATAAATCTAATAAATTTGTGAAAATAACAAATAATAAGGGTCTTGCTGGTGTTTTTAAAAATCGGGATGAGAATCACATAATTATTGTTATTTGGCCCTATTAAATCTCCTTGATAATAGTTTAGTGAGTCGTCAGCATCATCATGTACTGGTACATACCTGTGTCAGATGAGCATTTTCTTTCCCCCACAAAAATGTTGTTTTAACTTCAATAAAGACTTGAGATGATCCCATCTGTTTCTACTTTCTTGATAAAAAACACAAACTCAGCTTCTTCTGCCAGATGATTCTTTGTGACTGGCCATACAGAATATGATTAGTTGGGTTATTTATAATAGAAGTACTATTGAGTCACACATCGTTTGTAATTACTTGAAATTTCACACTACATACCACTGTGTACATCTATAGACCTGCCTATAGTTAGCCTGCCGAATGAAGAACGGCCTTGGCATGTTAGTACAGGGCCCTTGGAAGTATATTTTGTATGGGGGTGCTGTAAATTTGTAAGTCTTCACCACTACGGCGTGGGGTTAAGGGGGCAAGCCCCATAAAAGCTGTTGGGTTTTAGAAAGTTTGAATGGCCTATGAAAGCTCTCCTTGCTATGAATATTTACATTTATTTTGAATAAACTTTGGTTTTGTTCATAAACACTCAAAAATACGAGAGACACTAATGAAAGATTAAAAAAAATACAACGCGCGAAGCGCGCAAAAAATCCAATTTTTTATACTAAAATGGTCCAGAAAACGTTCCTTAAGCCATCTTGTTTATGCTTGAATAATTAAATATTGAACATAATTACGCGCGAAGCGCGCAAAAATTACCAGTGTTTTAAGTAAAATTGTCATATCTAGAAAACCGTACCTCCGATCAATCTCAAATTTCAGATTATTGTGGAGCTCATCAAGCTCTATTAAAATATCAAATAAAAAATTAGCCATAGGAACAACCTTAAAGGACTGAAATCCGCTTTCGACAGGAGTTTCTTACTCTCTGTACCCACACTTTGGAACTCGTTATCATCAGAACTCCGTTCCGCTACATCTGTTTTTAGCTTCAAGAAGGGTCTCAAATCTACATGTTCCCTCAATAGCCCTGCTGCATTGTTTCAGTTTGCTCTTCTCTTTTGTTTCTTTTCATATTTGTTTACCATCACCATGGCGCCGTGATCTATATGCAATGGCGCCCTATAAATACCTTGTATGTATGTTTAAAACTTGCTCAAAACCATTTTTTGGCCTGGGTCCCCATCACATTAGCACATAGGCCTATATTGCAACTCAGATACAGATTGAATTATTAAGTATTTTTGGTCGTTTTCCCCATTGACTTACGTGCACAAAACATGTACTGGTATGAAAAGACGGCCCATTTAATTTTTTTAATTTTTTTCTTCAATATTTCATCAAATCAATATTTATTTCATTCACATGTTCGATGCTATATTCAAAAACACCATTACAAAAATGAATCATTTAAATTCATTATTAATACAATCATTACATTGAAAGCACCATTCCCTCCCCTCATGTCATTCACTTCAAATGCTTACTCCAAATTCAATATAAATACACTGCTAAATTCATCAAATAAACCAGAGATCAACATTTGAACAATTACATTAAATTATTTTTGAAAACTAGGCTATCTTGGATTTGAAGACATTTCAGTTCCCCGCTTTTTGTCATAAGATGATTCTAAATTTAAACTTAGTTTGGTTAATGGTCAATAAGGCGACGAAAAATCTCTGTTTAACAGGCAAACCGACCTCTCACAATCGGTCGATTGGGCAATATTTGATGTGTTTTTCTTCAATAAATGTGGTGACTTTTTCAACAACAAAATCGAAAAGACGGCCCTATTAAACTTGCTCAAACTATTTTTTCCTGGACCGGGTCCCCATAGGATTAACACATGTATTGCAAAATAGAACTATTAACTTACCTCAGATATCAAAACTTGTTGGGGTCCCAGCTTAGAAATGGTATAAAACGACACTTGAAATCTTGCATTTTCGGTCATTTCCCCTATTACTTACGTGTAAAGTCCTCTTCAGCAAGCAATCTCAGCATACCGAATAGGCGGGGCAATGGGGAAATATATCTAGAACTGTTTCAGCCAAAGCCCCCCCCCCCCCCCCCCCCCCCCCCCGCAAAGCTAAAAACGCCAATTAATAAATTATGATCAACGTTCACTAGTGGTGTGGGGCTGAGTATAGTAAGAATTAGTCTTGATCCGGGTCTTGAATGTTTGCTATTATGAAGAAAAAAGGGATGCCATTATAACAAAATGGCAAAATTGAAATATGGAGACAATTTATTAAAAAGTTACCATATGCTGTTTCAAGGGAAAATGATATGGTTTCAAAGATTCTACTGACAAATACGCCTGTAAGACACCGTGAAACTATTAATAGATGTAAATATGTCTAGATTTCCGGCGCCATTTTGGCAGTCATGTTGGATTAGTTGTAGTTACAGAGACTCAATACTAAGTGATTGTTCCAATTGATCCATTTCCCAAAAAAACTGGGGTGTAACAATCACTTAAATCACAATTCTAAGTATTTTCTGGGCTGATAAAATCCCTGTCTTCAATGGTTACTACAGGGTGAGTCAAAATAGTCCGGTCCCGTTTTCAAAAAATCAAGAAAAATACTTCTTGTACAAAATTGGTAATTGTTTCAATTGTTTATGATAGTAGACATACTTCTTCATACCTGCTGATGTTTTCACGACAATGTCATATTCCACGCCAGATTTACAACATATTTACGAAAAGACGCGTAATCCAAAGTGTTCCAAGTTTGGTGGGGGATGTTAATATTACTGTAATATTAGTTATTCATAGAACACAACACACTGTATAACTGTTGCAATTTATACCAAAATATCATGGTTTTTTTGTTGAATCTTTGATAAATTAAACAATATTGCATGCAAAGTATTTAAATATATTATAATATAACTCAGTATTGCACAAATATATTCATAAAAATGGACTATGCACTTTGCCTGGTAAGTTGCCAAAGCACAAACTGTTTAAGATATAAGATCTGTTTTCACTCAGACTTCTCTCATATCAGTTCGATTTAAATAACAAGTTTCAAAATACTTTAGTCAACATTTTGTACAAACTCAATAATGTTTGTTATAGGCTATCTATCTATAATTGCACGAAAACATAACCGGAAAGACAATAGAATCTCTTTTCCTATTGTAATTGCTGTGAATACCAACACGCCTTTGATTGACTTATTCAAAACGCGCGCGTTAAACGTTAACATCCATAGGGATCCCTTAGATAAGTTGGAACAGATTTTATTTCACAGAATTTAGAAAAATTATCATATCTCCCGTTTCGAATAACCAATTTGAATGAAATAAAATTTAGGTTATAGCTAGTAATGCCACCTAGCTAGGCAAGTCATTAAATATATTCATTTTTGAATTTTAACTGGTTTACAAAATCGGTAAAATCGGGACCGGACTATTTTGACTCACCCTGTATTACGACAAATGGACGCCTTTATAACAAAGAATGGCAAAACAGAAATGGAGAACAATTTTTAAAGTTGTACCGTATGCTATTTCAAGTGAAAATATATGGTTTGCAAGATTTAACCCAAAATATACGCCTGTAAGACAACTCTTAATAGATGCACGTGTATATTTCCAGATTTTTGGCGGCCATTTTGGATTGTATTGTTATTGCAGCGACTCAATACACTAAGTGATTGTTCCAATGGATCCCATGACCCTCAAAACATGGGTGTAGCCCCTTAAATCACAACTCTAATCTATGTACATTCTGGGCTGAGATATGGTCGAAAAAAGTCTGAAATGGTGGCCATTTCGAAGATGGCAGCCATTATTCCAAGATGGCCGGTGAAAAAATGGCAAACACATCTTTATAGTATTTTATGCCATTATAAAGTTAAAAAAACATGGTTTGCAAGAATCTACCCAACATTTTCACGAGAGCACTTTTTGTGACATAAGGGCATGTACTATCGCCTGAAGATGCAGCTGTATTAAAAATGGAAACAACGCTTGAAATACAAATGACGTAAACTCGTCATCGGGAACGACCTGGATCGCTTAGCGACTTAAGTATGCAATCAGCATAATGTGTTTTGCAACGACGGCGATGATGAAGACTAAAGGTGCGTTCATACTCGCGTCGTTGCGGATATCGGTGCGCGAGTTGAATTAATGTCAACTTTTGTCCATCGACGTCGGCCGATACACAACGACGCGAGTATGAACGCACCTTAGGCAACGACGACGACGACGACGACGAGTCTTCCGCGCAATGATCATCACAAAGGTAACAATGATGAGGACAAGGACAACTAGCTAACTATGACGATGACGATAATGATGTCTGTTTTTTTTGACTCAACACTTCAATTTTTGTTACAGAGACTCCAGCAGAAATCTTATCTCGTGGACCAAAGGCTCAACAGGCTTTCCTAGAAGCCTCTCGGGACGGCACGAAACCTGTTTTCAGAACACGAATAATGGTGGTCGGCCAGGAGAGGGTTGGAAAAACAAGCCTCATTAAAAACCTTAGTGGGCAAAGGTACTGAGTGGTTTAAAAAGCTAACTCATGTTTGTTAGCCATGTTCAGCTACTTAATAATATTTGTTTATGAATATATTTGCGTTTAGTAAATTGTTCCACAAATCCTTTCTTGGCGGGAGAGAGACGAGTTTTAGGTTTAGTGAGAATCCGGGTATCAGAGGCAGAAAGACGCGTGTGTTAATAATTTGATGCGTTTGTGTAATTATATGTCGTGCGCAAATCTTCTTTTCTTGTAAATGTACTAAATAACAAAGGTTATGCAATATTATTTGCTAAAAAGACCCAATATGACGGGAAATTAAAGGGCCATTAAGAGATGTGGTGGAGGCAGCGCCCTCAATTACAAAAATGTATGATAAAAGCTGGGATTTGTATATTTTTACAATTGTATTACATGTATGAACTTACCTCTATAAGGATTAATCAACACACTTTGTACAACAAAACATTGATTAAAAAATGCTGATCTCCGGCAGATCAGCTTTTTACATGGTTAAAGGTGGTATTCCAAAACATTTAAAACACTATTTTAATCAAGTTTTGCTGGGATATTTTTAGTAGGAACAACAATAATGGCAATTTTTAATGTTCATCTTGAATTCTGAAGTAAATTAATTAAAACTAAAAAAAATCAACATGACATTGTGTCCCTTTAATGGGGCATTGAGAGATGTATCGATATACTAAATGGGAAAATAACGTAAAGATACTCATCAACATAGCCCAAATCCAAAATGTCATACAATTCCGACATCGCCTTCATGCCAAAATAAGCAAATAACAGCACTTCCTGGTTGAGATTTGCCGCGAAAATCCGTGGGTAAAACGATGCATAACTTCCGAATTCAGCACCTAAGTACCTAAGAAAATCATGAAATTTTATATGATAAACGGCGAATGTTGGTAAACTGTTTCAGATGGTAGTTAGTATATGCCTAAGTATTACTTTGATGCAAAAAAAACTGATTTCCAGGATAATTGAGGGCGCATTCCCATACGTATCTCTCAATGCCCCTTTAATGTATCTTAGGTCACCTTCACATTTTCTTTAAAAAATATTTTTTTATTTAAAGATAGTAGCCAAATCCTTTTCGTCTTAGCTTGTAACTTCAATTCATTTACTTTATTGTTACAACATCAGGGCAGAGCACTGATAAGGATATGGTATGGTCGGGCCTTAGCATTCCCTAAGTCTATCATCCTGTTAATTTTGTTGTTGTCCTCGTCATTGTTTTTGTAAATTTGCAGGTTTGATGATACAGAAAACATAACAGATGGTGTTGATGCTTCTACTTTATGTGAAGTACCAATAGACAATGAGGGTAAACCATGGAATCTACAACACAATGCAAATGCAGGTAGACAATTATGTTAGTCATTTACAAATAATACTCCTTCATCATACCAATATCTCACAATTATTTTATCATCCACCACAATTAATTCCTTGGTAATCCAAATTTGACTATGAATAACTGTAGCCCATGCATGCAGTACCTCGTACCAGATACAGGTGTTTTTTTTATCTGACTGCTTATTGCTGGTCGTCAGAACAGCCTATTCCCAACGGTGACTGACTCCGTGTCTCCGTGACTGACTCACTCACGGCCTTTAAGTTCAATGTTGCCTATGGTGGCTGATTTGGCGCCTAATGAGTATTTAATCGACGGTATCGATGGCACATTTAGACCATGGGCCTGTTATAGAATAATTCATCCTTTGAGGGGTACATTTAGACCGTGGGCCTGTTATGGAATAATGCACCCTTTGAGGAAACATTTAGAATGTGGGCATGTTATGGAACTATTCACCCTTTGAAGGATACATTGAGACCGTAGGCCTGTTATAGAATTAGGCACCCTTTGAGGGATACATTTAGCAATTCATTCCAGACTGGGTTACATGAACTAACAAATTATGTTATCTTGACCTACAGATCCTAAACACTTTCAGAGCCAATATGACGAGGCTTTGTGTACAGAGATAGCAGATATACTGAGTGGATGGAATGAACCACAACAGAATATCGACGAGCTAGATAGAGAGGTATGTACATGTAAGCATGGTAGATGAGTTGCAGTGTACACTTTCTGTTTTAAAAAACCCTATACATATTTTATTTATCGTGCTTTTCAAGATTCAAACGGATACATGGAAATAATCATACATTTTTCAAATATATTCATTTCATTGATGGAAAGCTGATGTCTTCCTCCTTCCAACGATACCCTATTTGTAGCAATCACTTGTCGTCTGTTTAATGAAGTGGTAAAAACAGTGTGGTGTGGTGCGCTATTAGCCTTTGAGCAAGAAATAATGATGATGTTGGCACATAGAGATTAAGACCCTCGTTATTCTAAAGCAAGTTGCTGAGAATTGAATATGAAACAAGTGATTGTTACATATTTTTTATCATTGGAACATTACAAACATCAGCTTTCCATTGATGTGCAATACACCATGAACATACAGCGTGTCCAATAAAACTGGGTTCAAAAACCTAACTGCTTTACATTTAGGGACATAAAAGTAACTAGATCTTTCTCTGGTCGAAGACGAAGCCACCTTGATTTTTTCTCTCGTTCCTGACATTTGACCCCACGGTCATGATTGACTTTTCTTCTTGACTTATCAAAAAAGATAAGATGCAGGAGCAGCAAGTCCGAAATTGAAGCATGTCTTAAATTTTACCTGTGTATAGGTCACTGACCCCTTATGACCCCATATGACATGTCACCTTTAATCGCTGAGCACCCTAATGTGCATGTACCCAAGGAATCTGGTGACCAATTACGACGGTCATCAGTAATTTCCTCTGAGACAAGAAGCACTTAAAGTGAACAGGTTGAAAATTTACATTTTGACCCCTAGTGACCCCAATTAATTGTGTTTTTTGAGAAACCGAACTATTATATATGCGTACGGTTATAAGGAATATGTTGACTAAGGATTGTGTGACCGATTCTGAAGATCCTAGGTCACGTTCTGACCCCTAGAGACTTTGTGTGACCTTTGACCCCAAGGTCATAATTGACTTTTTTCTTGTATTATCAATCGACATAGGATGCAACAAGTCCGATCAAAATCAAGACACGTCTTCAATTTTACCACTGTATAAGTCAATGACCCCTAGTGACCTCATATGACATGTCACTATTATTCATTGAAGACTGTATAATGTACATGGACCCAAGGAATCTTTTAAGTAACTCTGACGTTCATCAGTCATTTCCTCTGAGGCGAGAAGCATTTTAAGTGAACGGGTTAAAAACTAACATTTTGATCCCTTGAGACCCTTTCGTGACCTTTGACCTGGTCATGATGATTAACTTGTTGATTAACTCCGGTTCAAATCAGAGCATTTCTTTAAGTTTACCCCTGTATAGTTCAATGACCCCTAGTGACCCCATATGACATGTCAATTGTAAATCGCTGAAGACCCAATAACAGTAAATAGAACAATATAATCATTTTTCAAATAGTTTTATTTCATTAGAATAAATAAATTCATAAAATAAATAAATAATATTTGTAAAGACCTAACCTTCTTTGTAATACTTTTTTAACCACTTGAAATGAAGCATTGTTGTTTAATTAGGGGTTCAATAAGATTTCGGAGTTGTTTATCTTGAATCGACAACGGTAAGACGGGTTTATTTTGCGAGCCCTCGCAAAAGATTTTTTTTGGTCGTTCAACATCGACCAAACATATTTACATCATTCATTATGTGAATAGCGTTTTGGAAAATTGATGAAAACAAGTAAAAAACGTGGTTTAATAGGCTTAATTTGACATAAAAAAAATAGCTGCTCTTTAAAAAACAGAACAAAATGTTTACGTTTTATTATAATTAGGCCCTTATTTGGACATCGTCCGTTCCCTGTAAATGGGCGAGGGAACTTCTGACTGGGATGGGTTACAAAAGGTAAACATTAGAGAAGACAAATTATTGCGCGAGTGATTGTGGAATTTAAAATATTTTGTAAATAGCATTTTATTCACACACCACCTTTAACATTCAGAGAAAAATTAAATCAAGAATGCGTTTAATTTACATAACACATTTTAATATATGTTTACAGAATATTTGTATCAAATTAAACACACCCCTCCATTTCAATAGTGGTACGGTCCAAATAGATCAGAGGGGTGTCATTTCACCGCGCGATTATACAAAATGGCGATTCTCTTGTGCTGGGTAGCGACCGTTTCGGCTAAAATTGTGGCTTTAGGAATGATCCGTGACATATGGCCCTCGTCAAAAATATTTTCCTCAGGGATATAGCTACATTTTGGTATATAAAGCTGTTTGCTAACTTTAAGGATCGCATGGCGAAATGCATTTATACGCCGAAAAAACGGGCGAAAAATTGAACACATTTTGCGAACATTTGTTGTTTGTTTACAATTGTGCATCGATGCATGGTTTCCAAATAAGGTTCGCCATCCTATTAATTTGCATATGAAGAGTGGGTTTATCTAAAATCAACAACGCTTTGTTACTGTACTTAAGGTATGGGGGAGTTGTTGAACAAGAGTACTCTACTGCTATGTTCCTGGTTCGATTCCATTCATATTCATCGCAGTGGTTTTACCATAGATTAAACCAAAGTGGCCCAGGTGATTTCTTGACTACTTTAGACAATTGATCATATCTCTGCTTACCGACCATCGATTGTCATGAACCAAACTGTTTCGAAAGCTAAGAAAATTCCCCTCGCACGCCATTAGAACTCGAAACAGAAATTCTACGGGAGATATTTTTAATATTTTTTTCAAAACTGTATAACTTTTTTTTTGTTACAGCCTGTACTACCAGACAAGCCCCAGGGTCCACAGCCTTCGTCTGATACATATACTGCTCCCCCAGAGTTCGCTGGAATAAAAGGTAGGTGATGTGATATTTTTTTAACCAGTCACATCTCGGGGATGAATGTTAAAGAAATCATTTCATGTTTAGTCCATACATCAGTTATGATGAACGATGGTGATAATTATTGCATCACGAGTCCCAGTGTTTCCAGATCAACTAGATAAATTTACCAATTTCTATTGTTTAAGCCTATTATTCAGAAACGGCTACTTTAAAGGTAGATGACCCGATCACATTTCCAATTTTCAACTTGAAGTTTTCTATTCTACATGAAAGGTCATCCTTAAAAATGTCGTGTTCCAAAGTTTGAGTTGCATAGCTCTAATGGTTCTTATTTTAGACGCACAAGATGCTGTGAACTGTACCCATTGAGTTGTACACAAACTATATCGGTGGTATACCACCATTCGCGGTAATTCGACGTTATTTCATCGATTTCTCCGTAATTATACCGATTTAGGCCATCAAATTTCAGTATGATGATGAGAAAAATACGAGCTTTCATATGATATGAAAATCTCCGTATGTTTGAAATAATTCTGTGTTACGAAAATGTGATCGGGTCATCTACCTTTAAGTTGAATTTCTGAAACTGCAAAACGATTTTGAACAAGACACTTAAAAGTTAAAGTGCTGTATCATCTTGAGATACCTATAGAGTATAACATGTGCATTAAGTTTGGTTTAGCTTCTCTAACTTTTGTCTCGTAGTGGAATTGTCAAACATACCCGGGCAAGTCTAACAAGCTACACGTAATTATTGTCTGACACTAAACTTGTAGTTGTATAATATAAGAAGACGAATTCATTGGTAGATTACCAGTGTAGGCATTTTAAGAATTTTGTTCAGATGCCATTATTCTCTCCTCGATAAAATGGTAGCATAATCATATTGAATAATATTGCAGACTTTGATATGGGATTCCATTTAATAGCTGAATACAATTGTTAAATGGAGATTATTAATTTCCAAGTTGATTTGTAGACGACTGATATTCCTTTATGCTGAGGTTCTCTCTATCTTTATTATTGCTAAATGTTACGAACCTCTTGTGGATGCAGGGTTGCACAAAGTTGTTTCTTCCCCAGGAGCAAGGTTTTGAGCTTAACATTTCCCCACCTTTACTTACAGGTTGGTCTGATAAAAATCAGATTACAATACCATAATGTTAGCTAGGAGTTCCTTTAGTATTATATTCTAATACTTACCCTTTTTTATGGCATTTTACGCTAAAATTGTAAAATTGTGTCTTATTTAGTAAGAAAATGTGCGCGAAGTGCGACAAAAATTGCCTTTCTAATTTTAACTAAATATATTTTTGGGGGGAGGGGGCACAAAAATATATTTTGGGGAAAAGCCCCCCCCCCCCCCCCTTGCCCCCTGTAGCGTCGTCACTGGGGAAGAGCAATAAAACAATAAACATATTAGTATACTGCAACCACAGCTAATAACCCAAAGCTGCATTTTTTTTTCTCTTCATCTTCTTTCACCCTTTTTTTCCCCAATACTTTTTCTTTTTTCCACTTGGCATTATTTCCCTAATTCTGCTCATTATTTCCCGGGAGCGGTGCTCCCTGCTCTCGCACTTTGTGCAACCCTGTGTGGATGTGATATTTTCATAACATTACCAGTTTATCAACTGTTAGGATGTACAGTGTTTGTTTCGCGGTTCTTATAGAGTTATTGGTTAGTGTTTACAATGTGAATTTGGAAACGTCGCAGATTTTCTGTAAATGGTGCTAACCATGGCTTATCTTTGTTGTATACAGAGCATTCGCTCTATGCGACAATGAACATCGCAATAATGAGTTAAAACACGTTGAAAAAGCATTGAACACGAATTGTTATCCCTCCACACTCGTACACAAAACCATTAGAAGACAAAGTGCTTGTTTAAGCCAAGAAGAGATATTAGTGGAAGATTACCCGTAGACATCGGAAATTATATAAGCAGAGGAGACAAAATAGGATAAGAGCAATTCAGCTCCGTACCAAGACGATTTAATTTCGCAATTTTACACGACATGCATTACGCATAATCAAGGGTACTATGATACCTTATATATACTACATTGATAAATATTCATATTTTGGTCGTCCTACTAGACAAGTACAGTCAAGGTTAATTTTTTGTAAAGACTACAATATTATCCAAATAAAATTGGAAAGGTCCGAGTGAATATACCTAAGGCCTAAACTTTTTAGAGAGACGCTCATAAAGAGCTCCAATTTTTAAAAGATGGTCATAACCTTGAATTATCAATGCTTTCTCTCAAAATAAATTTGATTAAATTTGTAAATGCGCCAATTGAAATACGACAATCCAATCTACCACCGATGAATTCCTCAAGTGATAATTTACAAAATAATTGATTTCCTGAATGGTAAATAGATTAAATAACTACTTGATGAGTAGAAACCAGTGGGCCTAATTGATAGATTACCAATTATACAATGAGGTAATAATTTACATTTGGCATAATAATAAACTTTCATTTACCATTTATAAATATTTCTTATATTAAGATTCAATAATTGGGATTTAAATCCCTGTTTCTTTAAATTTTACTCCAAACAAGATGACAGTGGGGAAACTTGTATAATCCCCCCCCCCCCCCCCCCCCCCGGGTTCAGTAGATGACTCAAAAAGAAATATCACTTTGACCGACTTACACATACTTACAAGGCAAAAAGAGAAAAAGAGCAGAGCGGATTCCAGATGTGACCTGAACACAACTAATCCAGCATCGGTTAAATGTATGCCATCGTATTAACGATAGAGATGTTTGGTTTGACTATAAAAAATGTCAAAGTGTCTGGTATCATGAGTGTTCGGCATGAATGAACAAATCCGGGAGGCGTGCTTGTTGATGTTACGTACACAGCCGTTCTGACCGGCCCAATTAATGATGTTGTCACTGGCTATCCAAGTTCTCATTACGCCTGTATAATAAAAACAAGAAGGAACGCGACAGAGCGGCAAAACAACAAAGCAAGCACTACAAAAGATGAAGCAATGGATAAATAGATGATGGGTGGATACCAACATCGGTAGTATGTGTCGTTCTTAAAAATCACGCACTATGAATACCCCTGTGAAGGGTATAACAGAATTACTCCAAAACAAGCCATTATAAAGGGCAAAAAATGATGACGGGGGTGGGGGGGATTGAGATTAGATGTTAATAATTGACACAACGGCCGCGTTGTCATATAAAGCGTAATCCATGTTAGGATATTAGCCCATAAAAACAATGGCAACCACAATTGGTAAGAATTCCAGCAATGCGATTGACTGATCTTTATCACGAGAACTAAATTGTGGCTCTGATTTTGGAACCAGCCCAGTGGGTGACACAAAAAGGTTGGGAAATGGCGCCTTTGTAAAAGGCCATGCCATTCGGCCAAGAATAATTTCTGTCTGTATTATTATTATTATTTTTAATTTTCATTATTATTATTATTTAAATATAATTATACATATATACAATATCAATTTGGGGAAACCATCACTAGCAATTATAGTGCTCAACTATAACATGGGAGCGAATTATAATGTCAACATTAGTGGTGGACTAGCACATCATTGCAATACAAATTTGTTTCGTATGGATGGAGGAACCCATCCACACTCCTCAGTTGCTATATATGTGTAGAGTGACAAAAATAGTCATACTTTAAACAGCACATAATAGTTTTAACACAGATGATTACATAAGGTATATATTATATACCATATATTTAAAGACCATATATTTAAAGATAATCTATATAATAGCCACTATGTGGATCAATAATTTTAAGTATAGATAATTCCAAACAACAAGTGGCTACCTTCTGCTATGACGAAATCATCATTAAAGGACTATGTATTATTCAAAACCAAACCTGGTTTGGAAGATTACTTATTTTTTAAATTAGATTTTTATGGTACAACGATGAAATTCAAAGCTCGGTACAATACCTTACCCTCAATGGCCGACTCATTCATGAAAACCTGATGTTTTTACTGCCCATTATGTGATAAGATATTGAGGATCTTAGACATTTCTCATTTATTTGTAGGGCGTTAAATCATATCAGAGTTGATGAATTCCTTAAACTTGAAAATCAACTATCACTCCATAACTTAGAAGAGTTTTGGAAAATATTTATATCTGGTAATTTAACTATTAAAATGTGTCTTATGCTAGGTCTTACAAATGATGTTATTACTGTATGTGATGATTTACCCGTATTTGATGTGTTCTGCAAATCCTATTTAAAACGTGCATGGACCGCATGTAGCATTCAACTTGTATGATTCTATGTTATCATGTAAATATTTATATATATTCTGCCTTTTTATTTATACATGTGATAATATTGTGTAATATGTTTTAAGGACGCATCAGTCGAAAAGCTCATGCCACTGATTCAAAAGTGTATGTCCAAATAAATAAATACAAATTACCTGAGTCAATAATCAATAAGTCAAGCACTTATAGAGTCTTAGATCGGCTTAAAGCTGGATAAGAGATGTTTTCTTCTGTGTCTACACCCACTCACCGGTTCATTTCTATTATTTAGGGCTGCCACGGTACTTGCCACAGTCTTAGGCGCGTGTATATACAGCTTATCCCGGAAAGGAATGGAACGAGAAGCCAACGCAAAATCACCACCACGGCAACCATGTGTACTATATACTCAACTCCTGAAAGAAAGAGAAAAAGAAGAAAAAGCAGAAGCAGATCCGGAGAGAGTACATTCTTTTCTTAAAAAATAAAACCCCTCATTCATCTTACCGTATTTCTAATATCTCAACAACGTAACATTTATTATGCAAAAACTCGACCCCACGCCTCTCGCAGAATCATGAGAGGAACCTCAAGATTGACGACAGCAGATCTGCGCAGATTTAACACAGGTTATACCGACTTGGCACAGATAATATAATGTACCGTAAGGATAAGAAATGAAAGAAGCCAGTGACATAAATGAGATTGGATCAAGACTATTCTTTTCTCATGTCTGAAGGCTGACAGCAAAATTGTTAACTTTATTTGTTGGGAGTGGCTGTTTTTTAATAATAATTCAACCAGCATGCTTATATAGGTTTTTAAGCCTGGCCCGAGCAATTTGCATGAGTCTTGTCCCTTCAGGACCCAAGCGTGTGTCTGTACGGACCGACCGTGACAAACAAACAAACAAACAAACAACTAAACTGCTCACAAAAAGTATCGAAACACTTAGAAATGATCCAATATATAACGGCTCGAAAGGGTATGCATTAATCGAAGCAAATAACCAAGTGCATAATTTTGTTTTGCGTATTTTGACACCTCGATCGATGAGATACGATGTTGCGGAACGGAGTTATTGTCATTTCAATGGTCGTGGGTCCAGTTTCAAAAGTGGCAATCATCCTATAGAAAGAGGTTCGCATTACTGTTTAGAATGATCAGATTCGTGATTTTCAATAGGAATGAGTGTTACTTTTGAAACTGGACCCACGACCATTGAAATGACAATAACTCCGCTCCGCAACATCGTATCTCAACGATCGAGGTGTCAAAATACCCAGAACAAAAGTATGCACTTGGTTATTTGCTTCGATTAATGCATACCTTTTCGAGCCGTTATATATTGGATCATTTCTAAGTGTTTCGATACTTTTTGTGAGCAGTTTAGTATGATAACCTATATCATACCTCAGATGTGTATTTATGTACGAGTAGTACGCAAAATAAGACCGTGAGTGAACTGTTAATCTGATCGGAGCGTGATACCTGACATACCAGAGAAGATGAGAATACCGGAAGCATAAATCAATGATTATAACCAGTTTGATTTTTTTTTGAAACTCGATATGGAGTTTGATATTTTTTTTGAAACTCGATATCGAGTTACGTGGTTTTTTTGAAACTCGATATCGAGTTTGATATTTTTTTTGAAACTCGATATCGAGTTTGATATTTTTTTTGAAACTCGATATCGAGTTTGATTTTTTCATGAAACTCGATATCGAGTTTGGTTTTCATTGAATGCATTGGAGAATAACTGATTTTTTTCTTGGTAGTATATGATTAAGCTTTACTTAGCATGTTAGTTCGTGTTTATAACCTATTCTTAACATTTAATCGAATGAAAGTTGCTTGACATTACTACTTGGTGGTAGCAGTTAGAAGAGAAAAACGTAACTCGATATCGAGTTTCGTTTAGTATATACCATTTTTCCATAGAAACACGTGTATACGTAACTCGATATCGAGTTTGGTTTGGTATACCATTTTCCATAGAAACACGTGTGAAAACGTAACTCGATATCGAGTTTCGTTTAGTATATACCATTTTCCATAGAAACACGTGTAAAAAACGTAACTCGATATATTTTTTTTTTGAAACTCGATATCGAGTTTGATTTTTTTTTGAAACTCGATATCGAGTTACGTTGTTTTTTTGAAACTCGATATCGAGTTTGATATTCTTTTTTGAAACTCGATATCGAGTTACGTTTTTTTTTTGAAACTCGATATCGAGTTTGATATTTTTTTTGAAACTCGATATCGAGTTACGTGGTTTTTTTGAAACTCGATATCGAGTTTGATTTTTTTTGAAACTCGATATCGAGTTACATTTTTTCATGAAACTCGATATCGAGTTTGGTTTAAACCAAACTCGAAACTCGATACTCGAAACTCGATACTCGAAACTCGAAACTCGAAACTCGAAGATTAGAAACACACTACAATTTACTACCTAGAATTGGTGTAAACATTGGTGAATATACATAATACAGACATGTAGTACCCATGATATATGTCAAGACGTAGACAAGGACCCAGATGCAGTGTTGCCAACTATTTGAGGTGCCAAAGTGCCAAAGATGGTTTAATCAAAAACTAATATTATTAGTCTCAGGTTTAATGGACAAATTATAATCAATAGTCATTGATATGAACGCCTACACTATACATTATAATGGATATACCATAATTATAATTGAACAACCCTGATACGTTTAATCATGTAAATAGATAATTATATGGCCTATACAAGGCATAACGCTAGACTTGAGATCGATTATGAATGCCTGCTGCGTAACACTAACACATAAAATCAATATAGCCATGATAATGAAGCCATGTATCACCCTTTTCAAGGGTATATTCATTCTGTCAGTGTTAATCTAGTCATCAATAATCACCTCCACATTTCAATACTAAATACTTGAACTAAGATGGCGTAAACAATGTCCCCATTCCAGCAGCGTGATTGGTAAGCACTATTATATCGTGGGGTATTGAATTGTAATGCAAATATGCCGGAGGGGGGCGGACATATCATAACATATAATAAGTAAACTAGTTTAGTGAATTTGAATCACGATATTTAATTTATCTCACCGTCAAACTGCAGCAAATGTTACCCTCGCACTTGTGTCGGCGTTGTTAATACTGTTATCCGTTGTCACTGCCCCCTGGAGCTTGTCTTCCGGAACGAGTATAGTCGAATTCTTCACACAAGCACTTTAAAGTCACGACATTTATATATTTACTGACCGCTTGATATCCGCCTTGAGCGGGATTGACAAGGGATGCCTGGACGACTGTACGGTTGTACCATGTCCTCCTGTTGATGCTACGGTTGTACCATGTCCTCCTGTTGATGCTACCGTTGATAGCACCCAATTATTTTAGTTTCAACATTTCAAAATAAGTCTATTTACCGAATGAAAAACGAGATCCGTTTTCAGCTCCGAATGGTATATGAGAAAGACGAGCCCCGTAAAAGTGTAGCACAAAAGCTAGCAGACCGCTGACCCAGTCTATCTCAGTAAGCCAAACGGGAAACGGGAACGGAACAAGACTTATTTTGAAAATCAACCTACTTGGTACGGAACCAAAACGCGAATGAAATTAGAAAGGGAAGACGAGCAAAACACATAAACAAAGGAGAGAGTTCGCGGGCTCCCGGAAGTGGAACGTGAGTGGTCAAAAGGTTGCTACGGGAGACCAGCAAACTATAGCAAACATAATTTCCGCTTCAATGGCTAAAAGAGTTTAAGCTTCATGGCTTAAACTATATTACTATAAAGGTATCACGTTCATGCCATTTGTCAAAGGTGTCTCAGGCAAATTTCTCAATTCTTAAATCGTGCCGGTGTTAAAACTTACTACACCAAATCGACTAAACTCTTAGATATTGTCAGTAAACCTAAAGATCACACGCCCAAGGGTCGTTCATACTGCGCGTATATATTGCTGACGTATGCAATCACATCCTCAAGTTCACTTTCCCGATATTCTTGGAGGGATCATCAATTTTGTAGATTTGACAATCACAATCAGACCATGTTTAGGCAGTGCAAGCAACATTCAAGATCCCACAATTGCTGATACGAGTTTATTAAGTGACCAATACAAGTCAGACACCAGGGCCGTCAGCAACTTTTGCCCAAGGGGGGTGCGTTTTCACGATTTTTTTACCGGAAAGGGGGGTGCGTTTTCACGATTTTTTACCGGAAGTAGTAGTATGACGTCAGAGTGTTAGTGCTGCAGCACGCTGACGATGCTCGCGCCTCTGGCGCGAAGCCAATAACGGGTGGGGTCCAGGGGCCCGCCATAGGGCCCCTGGTGGGGGTCCAGGGGGCGAAGCCCCCGGAAGCTCTGAGCATTACAGCGAATTTAGGACACAATTTTCATGTATCTTGCCATCGTTGACCCCATTTTCCATTCATAAAACAACATGTTACCCTAAAAAAAAAAAATTAAAAAAAAAAAGATTTTCAAGGGGGGTGCGTCCGCACCCAACGCACCCCCCCTTCTGACGGCCCTGGACACTATCTAATTATGAAGCTAAACTTTCGATCTCAACACAAGAAATAATTACCTGGAATTTTCAGGTGTTACTACACCTTTCATCAGCAGACTAATGACTCGACTTGACCTTTTGATGGTGTGACGTCAGAATCGGGTCATAGACTCTGGTAATTTGTACCTGCCCCGGTCTTTGTTGAGTGATGGTTGAGTGATGTACACATTTGTTGAGTGATGTACAAATTACCAAGAGTCAGATGACCGGTGACGTCACATCATTTTTATAAATCCGGTAAATTGAGGCTGATTATTCATGTTGACTGTGTAGCGAATAGGAAGAAAGTTGATGATCATTGTCTTATCCATAATTAATTAGTTGTTACAAATAGTTGACAAGTCTGTTGAATCACATACTTAAAGACTACTAGATATCCTTTAAAATGGGACCAGAATGGTTTTTGTAACATCAGGGGATGACTAGTTATTGTAAAAAGAACAAAGCATGATATTATCCCCATTGAGTGTGTACAGGCGGCAACCCTTTCCGGCGGCACCCCTTAAGTTCCGGTACCACCAGGTCCCCAAACAGCTGTATCTCCCTCTCTGTATTAGCTATACCAATGCCATTAAGCAGGCATATAGCTTGTTATTAGGGCTTTAAAATTATATTTGTTTGAGATAGATGTTGTGGATTAAATATATTTAAGGAATATGACAGCATGAAACTAAAAAGTGGAACAGCACCACCCTATTTTGAGGCGGGCCCATAACGCGTGACCCTATAGTTATAAGCATTTCCTTGAAAACTCTGAAGCTTTGTTTGACTAAAATTCCCATTCGATTGTATCGAAAATTTATCACGTGGATGCATGAACACACATGATCGGAGGTGGTTAGAAGGCGAGCGTCCGGGCTGAAAATAAGGGTGGCGCTGTTTAAATGATTGTATCGTAAAATCTAATTGGAAGGTGTAACACTTCTTGACGATTTTATGAAATGTTAATGTTTGTTTATTAGAATAAAGCATTCGAGACATTTCAATAATGGTTACTGTGGGCCCAAAACAGCGACTCTTTTAGCCCTAATTTACATGTAATCCAATGGGCGGTTTATTTAGTGTTGTGCCCCCTTGTAAGCGTGTTTCTACTGGCATGACCGGGGCACTGCAAAGTTTACGCTAAGCTAACTTAACTCCCCGTACATCTTTTACGGCATAAATGACAGAAACGACAGAAATTGAAAAAGACAGAATTGACAGAACAGTACGAGTTTATTATTGAAATGGAGTCATAGTCCAATATACAAATTTAATAAATGGGATAGCCAAATGACCTAACATAGTAATGCACTGTAGAGCGGGAATAAAGGCGAGTGATGAGCTTGCTGGGAGGGAGGGACTCCCCTCCCCCCCCCCCCCCCCCCCCCCCCCCCCCGGTTGAGATAAGCACTGTCGGTTCATTTGGCAAGATGAATCATGGAATAATGATGGTCAAAAGTACACATATTCCGGCGCTATGCAATATTTGTTGGTACAAGCTTGTTTAGAGCTAAAATGTACCTCAATCATAGCAAAAATAAATGTAAAGTCGAACATGTTCGCTTTAATCAAACAATCTTGTCGGTTCACTTTCAATTTTTTCCCCCCAACCCCCAACCCCAATATGAAAAAACCTAGCTACGCATGTTCGGGGGGTGCCAATCAAATTATTATTATTATTAAATAATTCAATCTATAGGCGTGCAAAGATCCTTAAATGATCCTGTTAAATAGTCTAGTAGCTTATTCCGATTTGGTGCTCTCAACATTTTGATTTACCACATACCACCTACCACCCCCATCCCCCCTCTCCCCCTCCCAACACCTACTAACGCGGTGGCGCTATTGTTTCCTTACTCGCCATTGGTACACTCGGTTGTAAATGTTTTGCCCTGAGTTATCAATAAAAAATGAATATTATTACTTTCACTCATCCCATGCTGTTCCAGGCATGCCAGAGACAATCTGGCAGAAACTACTAAGAGGAGGGTATCGTGAACAGAATCAGGAGCTGAAACCAGTCATGCAAGAGGCAATCCTTCGGAAACTAGAAGAACGGTCACGTGAACAGAAACAGGAGCTGAAATATTCCATAAAGTTTCAAGTTTGGGACTTTGCCGGGCAGGATGTTTATTACACGACACATCAGGTATGTACATAGAAACTCTGCTGTTTCACCTGTCAGTAGCGATCCATCAACATGTTTTGGCCGTTATCAGTCAGCTGTAGAACGGTGCCCCGTTTCAATTGAGGGCGCTCTATTTAGTGACGCACTACCGTCATTTTTTACACGGCGATTCATCAAGTGACGGAAGTCCGTCGGCCGCCGGAATACGAACAAAAAACACTTTTCAATAGAGGGCGGGCTTGGGAACGGGACTGCGTTTCCAAGGGAACGGCCTCACGTCACAGTAATTTTCAAAATTCATAAAAAGCCGATTTTGCCAATTTTAAACAACGAAATAACTCTCTTATCACAGAGATAACCGTTACAAAGGCATCACTTCTGAATACTAAAGGGCTTATATTTAATGTAAACATTATCACACTTACCCTAAAAAATGTATAGAATGGTGTAATCTCGTCTAGAAAATGGTGATCTAATCTATTCATTCATCAACCGTCACACTTCATTCACGTGTGATCAGTACTGTCTGTGATCTTTTTGGTACAATGAGGCACGCTGCCTGAGGACCAATGACTTTGCCTATTTTAATAGCTTTATAGCCACATGGATAACCTCTATCATTGTTTTTATTATTGTGCAGGTTTTCCTCAGTTATCGTGCCATCTACATGGTGGTATTTGACCTGAGTCAGGATCTCAAAGCTCGTGTCAAAGTTGAGGTTCATCACCAGGATAAACAGGATAAAGTAAGTAATTATATATGATATGCACAGATGGAAGCTGGTTTGTAAATGAGAGAAAATGACTCACTTTGTCTTTTATGCAGAGTCATTATCTTCAATATTTTGCAGCTCAGGTCGCCGTTATTAAGGATTGGGCTATTTTTCTTAATGCTGTGGCCGCCGGATCTTTCATCCGTAACAAGAACCGTGATGTTCACTATTTGTGGGGTATGTGCAGTGACTTAAAAGTTCCATCAGAGCAGATGGGTGAGATTCAGGAGAGTAGCTAGATTTTAAATTGCTGACCGACAAGACTGATACGCCGACAAAATATGTCCAAAGGACAAATGTTTCAATGTGGGTTTATGTGGGCCAAGATAAATCACAATTACCATACTTCTCATAGGTCGATCTGTGCGTTTTTCTCCTTCGTGATCAAGGAACATAATCCCCAAAAGATATGTTTAACATCCAAGGGGAGGTATCTACTTAAATAGTATACATTTTGGAAAGTCAAATAACATTGAGGGGTTCAATGGGGTTGAGTCAAAATTGGCTTATTTACATTTTCCCCAAATAACAGCCGATAAGTGTTGTATACCATATTTTAAAAACCCTTTCGGTTCCGCTCTGGTTGCCATGGTAACCAAGCAAGGCCTCTGATTGGCTAAACACGGGAGCATTCATAACTAAAAAAACAAATAACCTACTGATTGGTTGCCATGGTAACCAGGCCGTAGCTAACCAGGTGATTTCACACCGTAATTTAAAAACGAAAACAAAATTAAAACAAAATATATATATATATCTCTTCATTCTTTTAGTACTCTTCTTAACATCTGTGACAAATATCATTACAATCATACATTGCGTTTTTGAGATATGACCGCTCCCGTTTTCCAGATACGCGCTTTCGCTGTTTTGAGATATAGGTCGTTAACGTTTTGAAACACATGAGGGCGCTTTTGCATATTAGTCAAGACAGTTACTATCATAATTTTTAATGAAAGAATCATCAAAATCGAGTGATGCATTCTCTTTTTATTAATTATTTGATTCATTTCCTAATAATATATCAGGGTGAGAAAAAAATGGAAAAACATTAATCGTTTCACCATTTCTAACCCCTATTTTTTTACATAAATCTTAAAACACATTTTAGACCAAAGATTATGCAACATATTTGTTTTAAACTATTTATTTCTAATTGTTCAAATTTGCATTTATTCATCTAAAACTTTTAAAACATTATAGTCCAGAGGAAATGATGGTACCAGGTGGAAAGTTTATACAGACTCTTTGTAATGATTGATATGAGTTCATATAGGCATAGTGTACTAATTTTCAGAGGGTGTGCAAAATGTCACCGCTTGGGATTTTTTAAATCCAATATGTCCGCCATTAACACAAGAATTCATTAAAAATGGTCATAACTCTGCATGTATGTATTGTTAAGGTATAATTTTGGGTTCTATGTTTTCAAGCTCAAGGAACCTATTAGAGTGGTGATTGATGTGATATAATCATTCAAATTTCATATCCAATCCAATTTTCATAATCCAAAAATGGCCGCCAAATCATGAATTTGGCTAAAAATCCATATGAATTCATGAAAATGACATGTTTGTGGGCGTCACATCCAGATGGTCAAGTATGAGGAATCTACTGAAGGGTTTGCTGATTTTTTTTGAAAACTGCATCACCAACAAAATCCGTGGCCACTCAAAAATTCAATATGGCCCCCGAAATCATGAAATTGGCCATAACCCTTTGAAGTGACACATATATATTTTGCTGGGCTAACATTAGTAAGCATAAGGAATATACTATAGGAGTAGTGATAGAATTTTGATCATTACATAACCACCAGATACCAAAATATTTTTGTGAGTGTGCAACATTTCACTCATTGGCATTAAACAAATCCCAAATGGCCGCCGCCACCAACTGAATTTCATTAAATGGACATAACTCCGTCAGTATGTGAGATATAGAGACATAATTCGGGCTGTACAACTAAGGGTTGTAAGCATGCGGGAGATGATGAGAGGAAGAGATGTTGTTGGATTATTTATCCCCAGGTTGCTAAGCGTTCATATGATATTGGATCACTATATTTCCACTAACGTCTATGGCCATTATCCTATATTTATAATAACTCTAACTATAATAGTCCTAGTGCCAGTTACTACATTTAGGCTATGGAATAAATATGCCAAACGTTCATAAATTTACTAACATGATGAGTTGGAAGATTATGATAACCCAAAATCTAAAGCAAATATATCAAATCTTATATAGCCCATATGACCTATACCCCATGCCTAACATCTTCCCGTAATTTCAAAAAAGTGACCCTTCAAAGAAAAACATTGCTGCACTGAGGACAGAATGATGTTCAAAAGGGCACAACCCTGGGCCGAAGCAACCCTTTGCCGAAACCTTTGTGCTGGTAGTCGAACAACAAGATCAGGGATCATGATAGCCTTAAGACCCACCATCAACATAGTTGCTCCTCTGAAGGACAAGGGTGGCACCATCATCACCGACCGTGTCAAACAGATGCAACGATGGGTAGAGCACTATACTGCCGGGAATATGGTCACTGATATTGCCATAGATGACACCCCACTTCACCCATCATATAGGAGCTGGATTTACTCCCAACTTTGAACGAGCTTAGCAAGGCCATCGACTCACTTGCTCACGGTGCGGCACCTTTGAAAATATGGTATCCCGGCAGAAATTAGTCAATGCGACAAGCCGGTCTTTATCAACAATATCCCACACGCTTCTATATATATTGTGGCGAACCGCCGGCTAGTGATGGTTAAACCTAACCTGCGGTTACGCGAGCGATCTAGGCTTGAAGGCCGTGAGTAAGCGGTAAATATGTGATTTACCTTAAATGATTAAAATGTGACAAAATATGACAAAAGCACTAATATTTCAACTTATAAATGTACAAATCACGTTTAATTGTGAACAACTGGATAAATATGCAAATCTGTTAATCACTCTAACATATCTCAGACACGACCCTCATATTACTCACACATACCACACTTAATCATACTACATTACAGGGGACACTTTAAGATAATCTTAATATTACTGATGCACAGGAAATATTTCTCCCGTGTAAATGCTACGGTGATTGCTTACTTTACTAATTGGACGGTGTGCACACAGGGAGGTTTATTTCGCCTGTGTGAATGCTATATACTGTGATTACTTACTTTACTAATTGGACGGTGTGCACACAGGGAGGTTTATTTCGCCTGTGTGAATACTACGTTGATTAACTACTAATTAGACGGTGTGCCCACAGTACGGTTTATTTCCCCTGTGTGAATACTATGGTGATTAACTATTAATTAGACGGTGTGCACACAGGACAGTTTATTTCCCCTGTGTGAATACTATGGTGATTATTAATTAGACGGTGTGCACACAGGGAGGTTTATTTCGCCTGTGTGAATACTACGTTGATTAACTACTAATTAGACGGTGTGCCCACAGTACGGTTTATTTCCCCTGTGTGAATACTATGGTGATTAACTATTAATTAGACGGTGTGCACACAGGACGGTTTATTTCCCCTGTGTGAATACTATGGTGATTATTAATTAGACGGTGTGCACACAGGACGGTTTATTTCCCCTGTGTGAATACTATGGTGATTATTAATTAGACGGTGTGCACACAGGACGGTTTATTTCCCCTGTGTGAATACTATGGTGATTATTAATTAGACGGTGTGCACACAGGACGGTTTATTTCCCCTGTGTGAATCCTATGGTGATTATTAATTAGACGGTGTGCACACAGGATGGTTTATTTCCCCTGTGTGAATACTAGGGTGATTATTAATTAGACGGTCACACAGGAAGGTTTATTTCCCCTGTGTGTATAAACTATAAGGCTTCCAAACTATAATCACTCTATATAATTGTTGATTGGATGGTGTGCACAAAAGAATGGTTATTTTCTCCTGTGTGTATACTACGCTATATAATTGTTGATTGGATAATAATCACTGTAATTTGTGTTATCCTTTATCCTTCATTTACTTTCACAGTACACAACAATAAACATGTCTGTCACTGTCACTGTCACTGTCAGTCACATGTAAACAATCATAATGTTAGAAAACCTTGCTGATCTTTAAATTAATACTTCCAATTGTCTCTTTATACCACCTGTGCCATCATTTCAACCTCCGTAATCTTCGTGCATGTACACCTTGATCAATGTCCTTTAGCAGGTCAAATTTAAGCCATTTACCAACAATCTTTATAGAGGAAAATTCAATCCAGACGTCGTGGGCCATTTTCCATCGTGGACACAGGCTCTCACAGTGCTAAAATCAGCCCGTGTTATGTACACATATTTTCCAATAGAGGGCAGCATACCAGTTTAGCGGTAATCCATTTCTACCTTCAGTGAGTAGCGGTCGGCGCGTGACAGAGCCCCCCACCCAAGATGGCACCGTCCCGGTGGCATAACAAAAACAACAAAAACACGCCCAAAGCTGCTCACTGAAAATAACACACTTAAACAAATGAGTGCTACACAAAATATTACAATAAGAATTACATTTTTACATAAGGCATGAATTAGTCAAAGCACCTGTGTTAAAGACCTGTTATAGATATAATAAAATTACAACATATGACATGATATAGTATTTAGTTGACAAGCATATTATCAGGTTTGGCACAATCCTTGCAGGTGGTCAGCATCCATCAATAGTCTCTGCTGCAGTGACGAACCCCTGCATATTCTGCGCAGACCTGGCATTCGGGTACTTAACAAGGCAATCTCCATATAATGTCGCGGTGGAAACATCACATGTGTCACTAGCACACTGGCGCTATAATCTGGTTCGGCTCCTCAATCCTCGTGGCAGGCTCTAACTGTCCTCCACTATTCACGACTGGGCCTGTCCTCCATCTTTGCACGACAGCAGCGACCTCAACTGACTACCCCGTCAAAGTCTAATGGCCCCGTCAAGGCACCTCGAATACTCCAAATACTGCAAACAGTCATTTCTCCAGACGATACATCAAGTTGCATGTATCCCCTTCATATTTCTGGCACTCATACATAGTGGTGCTTAAGTTGCCTCCAGCTGGTAATGATGCCAAATAATTGCAAGTCCATTCTCACGTACTGCATCACCATACAAAGAGTGCATTGTACGTGTCAATAGTGCCATAGCACTACATGTAGTTATATTACACGTCACAGCATAATGAATTGCTTAAATGGTCCAATAACATCAGGCATGTACTTATATTACATACATGGCATTCTTCAAAATTTCTGCGTAATTGATCTCTTTCTTCTTCTACTCCTTGTACGTACATCCTCCAAATTATCAAGTCGGTCTTCCGGGTGCTCCCTCCAATTTACTGTAGAATCCATGATTGATTATGATGTATTTTGTATATTGTATACAGTATGATAAATACTTTAACAGGTGCAAAGACATTTACAAAATGATAACCAAAATCCCCAAAATAAATTTCCTTTAAATTTCAAACCCAAAAATAAAAATCCCTAAATAACAATTCCAAAAAGAATTTGCAGTGACAAAAATTAACAATCCCACATCTGACACCAATTTGTGGCGAACCGCCGGCTAGTGATTGTTAAACCTAACCTGCGGTTACGCGAGCGATCTAGGCTTGAAGGCCGTGAGTAAGCGGTAAATATGTGATTTACCTTAAATGATTAAAATGTGACAAAATATGACAAAAGCACTAATATTTCAACTTATAAATGTACAAATCACGTTTAATTGTGAACAACTGGATAAATATGCAAATCTGTTAATCACTCTAACATATCTCAGACACGACCCTCATATTACTCACACATACCATACTTAATCATACTACATTACAGGGGACACTTTAAGATAATATTAATATTACTGATGCACAGGAAATATTTCTCCCGTGTAAATGCTACGGTGATTGCTTACTTTACTAATTGGACGGTGTGCACACAGGGAGGTTTATTTCGCCTGTGTGAATGCTACGCTACTGTGATTACTTACTTTACTAATTGGACGGTGTGCACACAGGGAGGTTTATTTCGCCTGTGGGAATACTACGTTGATTAACTACTAATTAGACGGTGTGCCCACAGTACGGTTTATTTCCCCTGTGTGAATACTATGGTGATTAACTATTAATTAGACGGTGTGCACACAGGACGGTTTATTTCCCCTGTGTGAATACTATGGTGATTATTAATTAGACGGTGTGCACACAGGACGGTTTATTTCCCCTGTGTGAATCCTATGGTGATTATTAATTAGACGGTGTGCACACAGGATGGTTTATTTCCCCTGTGTGAATCCTATGGTGATTATTAATTAGACGGTGTGCACACAGGATGGTTTATTTCCCCTGTGTGAATACTAGGGTGATTATTAATTAGACGGTCACATAGGAAGGTTTATTTCCCCTGTGTGTATAAACTATAAGGCTTCCAAACTATGATCACTCTATATAATTGTTGATTGGATGGTGTGCACAAAAGAATGGTTATTTTCTCCTGTGTGTATACTACGCTATATAATTGTTGATTGGATAATAATCACTGTAATTTGTGTTATCCTTTATCCTTCATTTACTTTCACAGTACACAACAATAAACATGTCTGTCACTGTCACTGTCAGTCACATGTAAACAATCATAATGTTGGAAAACGTTGCTGATCTTTAAATTAATACTTCCAATTGTCTCTTTATACCACCTGTGCCATCATTTCAACCTCCGTAATCTTCGTGCATGTACACCTTGATCAATGTCCTTTAGCAGGTCAAATTTAAGCCATTTACCAACAATCTTTATAGAGAAAATTCAATCCAGACGTCGTGGGCCATTTTCCATCGTGGACACAGGCTCTCACAGTGCTAAAATCAGCCCGTGTTATGTACACATATTTTCCAATAGAGGGCAGCATACCAGTTTAGCGGTAATCCATTTCTACCTTCAGTGAGTAGCGGTCGGCGCGTGACAATATTGTTTAGAAGTACAGGGTGTCCCAAAAGTCTATGCACGACTTTGAAGCTTTGTATTTCACAAAATATAAGTCGTATTGAAAATATGAATACATATTTAGAAAGAGGAGATGTGGGAAATAATTTTGATACCAAACATTGGAGTAACATCTGTTTGTAATGCCACCCTAGAAGTAAAATATGTATTACTGCAAAAATGTAATTTTATATATACTTCGCAGGAATAAAGTTCATAAATCCATATCTATTGAGATTAACAAAAATACGGGTAGAGTTGGTTATACGGAAAGTGATCCGTCAATTGTAATATTTAAAATTTTACATTACAGTGATATCATCATAATAACAAACTATATCACACATAATTGTCATTTCTATAGTGAAATCTAATTTAAATGTTTTCCATGTATACAGAGACGTGTGCTAATGCAAAAACACAGACCTAAACAATTGAATAACCTAACAGAAAAGGGAACACACACATCACACAGCTGTCAAACATGTTAAAATTTAAACTTAGCGGATTATTTTAATGCTGCTTGAAGGCCTCATCGAAGGTTGTTTTACCCATTTACAATATGTTCCTGTGTTCAAAAACCAACTTCAGAATGGATATTCTTCCTGGTGCGCGTTTCACTTTGAAATGTTTTCTGAACTTTTGTTGAGTATGTTGAACTGAATGTGTTTCAGCGTAGAACCATACAATTTGTATTCGCTTATCTATGCTGTAAACCATCTTGAATGAAGACTTTTGCTGTGCAATGTTGTCTACTACGCTATGATTTATGTTGTGAGTGACCGAGTTTGGTATTAAATAACATTAATGTTGCAAGGTAAGCAGTGAACTGTGACTAATGCGCAACGTTGCTTTCATACCGTTAATTTATGCGCACCTGTAGCAACAATGTGTAGTACTTGGTATGGGTTGGTCTGGCACACGGCCAATGACCTTCAACCAGTTTTATAATGTTGTGGGTTCACCAATAGGGTTGTGTTTGGTCTCAAAATAATTTCCCAAATCTCTTCTATCAAAATATGGTTAAATTTATACCATATGATTTATATTTTATGAGATATGACTCTTCAAAAACGTGCATAGACTTTTGGGACACCCTGTAGAATCAGTACCCCAAGATTTGTCAGACTCAAACATCATCACGGTGTACAACAATACAAGAGGGACCATTGCGAAAAATAACTACAGATGCATCCCTGCTCAATATCAGTGTCAAGATATTGGCAAGAGTGGTTCTGAGGAGGCTGTAGGATTAAGTTGTTATGGTAACAGAATAAGCCAATCATATCAATAACCAATCTAGTAGATTCCTCGAGTTTGAAAACCTAGGTATAGAGCCCAAAATTATTTCTTAATAATAAACAATACAGAGTTATGACCATTTTAATGTTTAGCCAAATTCATGATTTTGGCGGCGATCTCGGATTTGAATGGTAATTGAATGATTTTATCACATCAATAACCACTCTAGTAAATAATTTGAGCTCGAAAACATAGGTGTAGAGCCCAAAATTATATCTTAACAATACATACATGCATACAGTTACGACCATTTTAATGACTTTTGTGGTATACATGTAGTGGCGGTCATTTTGGCAAGCAGTGACATTTTACACACTCTCTGAAAATGATTACACAATGCATATGAACTCAAATCAATCCTCAAAAATAGTCTGTATAAACTTTCAACCTGTCAGGCCATATCAATGAATTTCCTCTGGACTTTTGTACATCTTCTAACGTTTAAAATACTGTAACGAAATTGGGTTTTCGTATTTTTGTTATTATTACCAATAAGCTTATTACTTTAAGGCCTACGATTTTAACAAGATAGTCTGATGATCTAATAGGTTTAATTTACTATGCTACAACTATCAGTGATGGAAATCAGTTCAATTATCAACTATAAGTAGTGTTTTCAAAGGATTTATGAGCCAGAAATAGTCCACGAGAGCAGAATTCTGCTCTCATCAGTGTCTTCTGCTTCCATAACAGTGGTAAAAAAACGATCTGTTTTAAGTCATTTACGAACCAAATCTCACTTTGTCAAGTTCACACTGAGTTCAAGTAAAGTACATAGAATACTTACAATAACTAATAGTAAAAATCCATTGTACAAATTTAATGTTACAGCATGTTTTATAATCAAAACTCCTCCACACAAAACATAAATGTTGTTTCATTTTGACGGCCATTTTGAATCCAAGGAGTTCAGTGTTGCTAGTTTGTGTGCACAACCAATTTTCTTAATAATCTCTAGACTGTGTTCAATTTCTCTCAAAGTAGGATAAATAAGTAGGAAATTAATTATTTAGGATAAATAATGATACAAGTTTGATGTAATATTATATTTAGGTAAAGATTTGGATGCTAGAATTGTCTCTAAATTACAAGAGTTTTTGTATATAAAAACACAAGCATATGCCATATTTAGGCATTGGATGAGTCAGCAATTTTTGGCCGATCGAAAACATTCTTTTAAATGATACTGACCAATGACAGACCATGGAATAACTTTTGACCAATCAAGCTACAATGAAACACAAAGGGGCGGAGCTACAGAGTGCATAAAAAGGGGAGCATCTCCCAAGAAACGGGAGATCAGCTGGGCCTCTGGCCCGAGGCAGGACTGGACCCGACAAGCTCCCAGATTCATCAAGAATTTCTACCAGTGCTAAGTTGAGTCTCTAAGTGCTAAGATAATACCCAAGTACTCATTAGCCTACCAATAAGAATCTCTACCGGTACCAACAAAACAACTACCAGTGCTAAATTGAGTCTCTAAGTGCTAAAATAATAGCCAAGTACTCGTTAGCCTACCAATAATAATAATAACGTATTTATATAGCGCCCAAAACATTGGTCCCTGGGCGCAATAAGAATCTCTACCAGTACCAACAAAACAACTACCAGAGCTAAGTTGAGTCTCTAAGTGCTATACTAAAGTAATAGCCAAGTACTCGTTAGCCTACCAATAAGAATCTCTACCAGTACCAATAAAACGACTATCAATGCTAAGTTGAGTCTCTAAGTGCTATCTATATAATAATACGCTACTCTCTGTCTGTTTGTTTGTCTGTCTGTCTGTCTGTGCGCGCTTTTTCGTCGCCTTCCCGGGGTCGGGCGGCGTTCAAACTCGGTGGGGTGGGTGCAGCTTGGTCCCCGCACGAGCAAGTTTGCATTCGCTAGAGCATACGAGGTCACAAAGGTTATCTAGGGGTCAATTTTTTGAAGTTGGTCGGATCGTGCTTAAACTCGGTGATCACAATGCTCGATGCGAGGCGAGCGTGGTAAAAATAAAACGGGTTAGCGTTTCTTGGGTCTTCCGGGGTCAAAGGTCGTCTAAGGGTCGAATTTTCAAAGTTTGTCCGATCGGGCTTTATGCATGCATTCTACAAACCACCAAACACGAGAACCGGCAAACCCGGGTGACCGCCTAGTACTAAAATAATAGCCAAGTACTCGTTATCCTGCCGCACCAAGAATCACTACCAGTGATACCAAATCTTTGACGCCACTCGCCACCAGATAAATCGGCACCAGTTGTAACAATAGTCATGGGCGGTATTCTGAATCTGACGATGTATACAAAAGTTCCCTTTAAAAGGGTCAAACGTTCCATTTTCACATGTTGACCTCTCTATATCTAAAACATTTATTCTTTTGGAATAAGCAACATAGTGGATAGAAATAAGACTATTGTATTTATTATAAGAACATTTAGGCAAATAAAATATTATAAAATGATTTACCAATAAAATGTTATAAGAAGGCCATTTAGGTCTCAGTATGAGAAGCTAATAAATGATTAAGAATTATATATTCAAGAAAGGAGACCACTCGTACATTGTTTTATTATGCAAATGTTTCTACCAATACGTTGTCATACATTGTTGAACGGCCAGAACGCTACCAGAGTTAATGTTCCTCAAAGGTCAGCATATTCTACAAATATTACAGGTAACAGGTTTATTTACAGGAATAACTAGGCACGACCCAACCTACGTTTCAATACTGTAGTTAGAACTTTGTTCAGAATAAAAACATACGGTGGAACTATATATTTTATATATTTATTCAAGGTATAAAAATAGCCAGCAGGCAGTATAAGCTGAAAAAGCCGGTTTTATAATGCAAAACAGTATAATATAATAAACATAATAATATATCGAAAATAAATGCAATAAAAATATTACAGATATCAGCAAAATACATTTATCATCCAAAACGCCATTGAGGTTTTTTTATGACGTACGGAATAGTGGATTTTTGGTATTTATTGGTATTGCAAAAGGGTTGAGGAAATATGTTGCTGCGACGGAGGTTCTGGTTAATAGATCTCTTCTCTGGAATTAATATGAAGAAGGTGGCAATGTCTTTCAGAGTTAAGGAGCTTCTGACCAAACTTGAAAATTAATACTTCCCTGCGATCGGCAAGACTGGTGATGTCGAGTTCGCGAAGCGCAGACTCGTGGTCTTGATAGTTGTTGCCAAGGATGATTTTGCAAGTGAGTTTTTGGATCCTTTCAATCTGGTAGCTTTGATTTTTAGTAAGCGCTGGATGCCAGAGAGCACAAGCATATTCCAAAATTGGTCGGATATAGGTTTTAAATGGTCAGCATATCATTGCCAGCTTGCTTTACAAAAACCTAAATTTGTAAGGAAAGTTATTTCTTATCGCAAATGGAAATCCATCAACAAGGATAATTTCGCGAAGGATTTACAACTTAGTGAATTGATAAGCAGCTCATCAGATCTTGACACCTTTGTTGATGAATATGACACTATTCTTCGCAATATTCTTGACAAGCACGCACCTTTAAAACATAGATCCATTACTATTCGCCCCTCTAATCCATGGTATACTCCTGAAATTGATACGGCCAAAAAACTTCGCAAAAAACTTGAGCGAAGATGGAGAAAAACCAATCTGGAGATAGACAGACAGCTATTCAAATCACAGCGCATGGTTGTTGTTAATATGATTAATGATGCCAAATCCAAATACTACGAAGACAAAATACTGCAATGTAAAAGCCAAAAAGAAATTTTCAAAGTTGTCGAGAGTCTCTTCCCGGAGTCTCTTACACCAGAAAGGCAATGTCAAGCTACCCTCGCACGCTTGTCAAAAGGAACTTGCACATCGATTCAATGATTATTTTGTCTCCAAAATTTCTAAAATACGTCGTGATCTTGATACCATTGCTCCAACTGCTCCTGTTCTGCCTACTGAGAATAATGTTGCTACATTCATGATGTCTTTCACGCCTGCCACTGACGATGAAATATATAAGCTTGTGTCGTCATCACCCTCTAAATCGTGTACATTGGACCCAATTCCTACATGGATGTTGAAAGATCACATTAACATCATGGTGCCCATCATTACTAAGATTGTAAATCTCTCTCTTGAAAATGCAACATTTCCTGACCATTTTAAAAATGCACTTGTTTCTCCACTCATAAAGAAGCCTTCTTTGGACGCAGACATTTTGAAAAACTTTCGTCCTGTGTCCAATCTGCGTTTTGTATCAAAAATTGTTGAAAAGGTTGTAGCGCATCGTCTTGCTGCTCATTTATGTCTAAACAACTTATATGAACAACATCAATCAGCATACAGAAAATATCATGGTACAGAGACTGCTCTTCTTAAAGTACACAATGACATTTTACGTGAATTGGATGGTAAGCGTGGCATTTTCCTCATTCTTCTCGACCTCTCCGCCGCCTTCGACACCATTGACCATGATATTCTGTTCAGGCGCCTTGAGTCAATTGGTGTCAAGGATTCAGCTCTGAAATGGTTTCAGTCCTACCTCAAAAACAGAACTCAAGCAGTAAACATAAATGGAACTATTTCTACACATGTTCCGCTAAAATATGGCGTTCCTCAAGGATCTGTGCTTGGACCTATACTATTCACCATCTATTCCTCTCCCATTGCTAGCATTGCTCGCAAACACGGATTAAATGTTCATTCTTACGCGGACGATACACAACTATATGTGCCTTTTAATTTAAATGATCGCAATGATGAAATGTCGGCCCGTCAACGCGCAGAAGCTTGTATTTTAGAAATCAAGTCGTGGATGTCTGTAAACAAGCTGAAATTGAATGATGATAAGACAGAGTTTTTCATTATGACCTCCAGATTCAATCAACGTAAAATATGTGATCATCATATCAATATTGACACTTCTTCTGTTCTTGCTTCAAAATCTGCTCGGAACTTAGGAATTGTGTTTGATAATAATCTATGTATGGATGTTCAAGTTCGACGGATATGCCAATCAGTGTATTATCATATACGGAATGTCAATAGCATAAGGAAAATGTTAACATTTGAAACCGCAGCTACTATCGTCCATGCTCTTATAACTTCTCGTATTGACAATGGCAATTCTCTTCTTTTTGGCATCACTGATCACTTACTTCACAAACTACAACTCGCTCAAAATGCAGCTGCTCGCATTCTCACTAAGACCAGGAAATTTGATCATATCACTCCAATTTTGAAAGATCTCCACTGGCTTCCTGTTCGCGAAAGGATTCATTTCAAACTTCTTCTTTTAACTTGGAAAGCTTTGCATGGCACTTCACCAACTTATATTGCTAATCTTCTTGTTCCATATCATCCAAAACGTACTCTCCGGTCATCTGATAAACTTTTACTTGTTGTTCCACGGACTACTTCTTCATTTGGAGATCGCGCATTTTCGGTTGCTGCACCAACTCTCTGGAACTCACCTTATAATTTAAGATGCTGTGATTCACTTGACTCTTTTAAGAACTTGTTAAAAACAAGATTATTTGACTCAGTTTATAATTGATTTCTTTGTATTATATACATGTACATGTATATGCAAATCATCCTTGTTTATGTATTTTTCATGTTAATTTGTATTTTTGTTTTATATGTTGCGCCTCGGAATAATTTTACCTAGATTGACGGCGCATTATAAATGCCATTATTATTATTATTATTATCCTCAACTGGGGCAGCATGCTTACGAAGAGCATTATAACATAAATAATCGTCTGCTCGCACGAGATATGTTTTTGACTTGGATGTTCCATCTTAGATTGTTTTGTATTTCAAGACCAAGTAATTTGATGTCAGGACCTCATCACCACCAAGAGAAAGTTGTGGAAGCTGGACATCAGTGTTTTTCAAAAAATGTACGTGCAAAACATGACATTTTGTTGGCTTATGCAGGATATCGTTAACCTTACACTAATTATCTAAAGGATTCAGATGTTGTTGGAGCTGAGTGTTTGTTTTAGAGTTAATTGTTAACTTGGGTGTCAACATCTAATACTGACATTGTGCTATTATAACAGTGGTGGACTTGTCTAGTTCATTATCTTATTTATAGTTCTTAACACTTTTTTTAAAAATATTTTGTCCCTGATGAAGATTGGTATATCCACTTGAAACGTCGGTCTTTATTGTTACCATATATCTTTGTTGTTTCATTGCACAGCAATTGTTATTGCTTGTCCCGGTGCATTTCTGTGTGTTATTTTTTTTGTTATTTATCTGTTTTATCGCGTTATTCTCCCTTGTTATTACCCGTTTCCCCACACCCTGTTGGTATATCTTGCTTTTACTCTTAGCATTAGAGTTAATAATTTCTGCCAGGGTGAGATCATCGACAAATTTCCATCGATCTGAAGAAGTTTCAGCAGCGTCATTAACCATCACAGTAAAGATACCGGGCCCTAACTTTGTTCCCTGTTGAACACCACAAGTGATGGTTGTGAGACTAGAAAGTTTGCCTTTTGTGCTTAACGCATTGAGTACGATGTGCCAAGAAACTACTGATCGTTGGAATTATTGAGGTCTCACTCCGGAAGAAATCATTTTATTAACAACAACATTACGGTTTATTCGGTCAAATGCTTTTGTGAAATGAACCGCGACTAAAGTAGCATAGTTGGAAGGTTTGTCAATACCTGAGATAACATTATTCAACATGTCAACAAGATAATGGGAAGTTGTACTTGTATCTTTGTCATTACCATATTGTTTAGTGTCAAGAAATGGGCTAAAATAGTCCCTCAACCAAACGGCCAAAAATGACTCAAACACACTCCCAAAGATTTTTGTCAGGGCAATTGGGCGCAAGTCATTAGCCGAAACAAGTTTTTTGACTTTGAGCACTGGAATAATGAAAGCAGTTTTACAAACAGATGGGAATATGCCTTCCTGCAGTAGCATTGAAGATTTTTGTCAGAGGTTCTGCCAACTCATAGGACATTAGGTTCTACACGCCTGTATCTTTTGAGCCATTTTTGAAACATATTTCTTGTCATTGACAGGCCATATGAAACGAGTAATAGCCATGGACGGCCCGTGGACTCATGACAAGACTGTCTACAGTATTGCCAGGCTTTATTCCAAGTAGCCGAATTGGGTTAATAATTGAAACTAAAATTTACTCTAGAAATGCTATCGCGACTTTTCTCAACATTTTAACCTTTTATTTTATCTGGTAGGTAGGAAGGCAGAGATTATAATCTGAGTGGCGGTGGCGACAATTGACAACAAACACTAGAAAAATGTTCATTTAGCTACCTAGTAGTAGAATAGTCTATACATGTAGCATGATGCTGAAATTAAAACATATTGTTATTGAAATAATAAATACTAGAAACAATGGTGAAATAGCAACCATTAGAAAGTGTGTGTTTATAAAAAAAAAAGTTAAAGGTATATTATGTGATCTTTCCAGGGAACGCCCTCAACGTCGAAAAAAAATGAAAGAAGATTTTCTTGCAGATTTACATTTCTGATCATAAATCGTACATACATTCCAAGTTACAGGGCGATACGATTCTTAATTACTTCTACTTTCTAAAAAAAATAATGAATAGAGGGCGCTCTCTGGAAAAGATCACATAATATGCCTTTAAGTCAACAGTGCTTATTACATGTATTAGTGGTGATTGTCCTTTTTTCGTGAGTCAATTTACACATCAATTTTGCATGTTATACTCAATATTTGAAGAAAAAAATGCCTTGATGCCCTTTGTTTCACCCACCCTTGACTAATATTGATTTCCACCCTAATGGTGACAAGTTTTGAAACCGACTTACCTAGACAACAACTTAACTTTCTCGTTTTCATTCTGGCTAGGTGCAGTCAAGATTCCACGAGTTTACTGGACTTGAATTCTTGGATTTTTGGATGCACTCCATCTATGCCTACGCTACAACATCCAGCCAGTCCACCAGTGATGATGAGAGAGATCAGCTATCTCCTCCAATATTTGTCGTCGGAACACACACCAAGAGTCTTCCAATATTAAAAAGGGAAGAATTGGTAAATACTCAAAATCTTTCCTTAATATTGAAAAAGCGTTGGGATTTCTTTTTAAATGATATCATTTGATTAATTTGTGTTTAGATAATCATTTGTTTACTTTGAAGATCCACATGATCAGGATTCGGTTTTTTTCATCCATGCTCTTTCAAAATTTCATATTTGAATGGAAAAACAAGAAAAACTAGATATAAATTGTGATAATAGATAACGGGTATTAGTCGGGCGCGTTGACATTTTAACCCCTACTTGCCTTTTCTTGAGCTTTGACCTCAAAATCACGATAAACTATTTTTCATGACTCATCAATGCGCACAAGATGAAACAAGTCCGGTCAGAATCAGAGCATGTCTTACATTTTACCCCTGTTTAGGTCAATGACCCCTACTGACCGCATTTGACATGTAACTTTTATTCGCTGAACAACCTATATGAACATGGATAGAATAAGTCTTTTAACCAATTCTGACAGTCATCTGTCATTTCCTCCCGGAAAAAATAGCATTTTGAGTGACTGGAGTGAAAATTGACATTTTAACCTATAGTGAGTGACCCCTTGTTGACCTTTGACCCTAAGATAATAATTGACTTTTTTTCTTGTCTTATCAATACCTACAAAATGAAACATGACCGGTCAAAATCGGAGCATGTCTTACATTTTATCCCTGTTTAGATCAATGACCTCTAGTGACCCCATATAACATGTCACTTTTAATATAAAAATCGCTGAACAACCTGATAGTCATCGGTCATTTCCTCCCGAAAAAGTAGCCTTTTGAGTGACTGGAGTGAAAATTGACATAGTGACCCCATATGACATGTCACTTTTAATCGCTTAACAACCTATATGAACATTGATCTAAGAAATCTTTTGGTTAATTCTGACAATCATCAGTCATTTCCTCTTGAAAAAATAGCATTTTGAGTGACTAGAGTGAAAATTGACATTTTTACCTATAGTGACCCCTTGTTGACCTTTGACCCAAAAAAAAAATTGTCTTTTTTTCTTGTTTTATCAATGCCAACAAGATGAACAAATCCAATCAAAATCAGAGCATGTCTTACATTTTACCCTTGTTTAGGTCAATGACCTCTAGTGACCCCATATGACATGTCACTTTTAGTCGCGGAGTAACCTATATGAACATTCATCCGAGGAATCTTTTGACCAATTCTGACAATCATCAGTTATTTCCTCCCGAAAAAATAGCATTTTGAGTGCGAGGAGTGAACATTTACATTTTGACCCCTAGTGACCCCAAATATTTTTTGATTTTAAAAACTGATTTATTATATATACGTACGGTCATAAGGAATAAGTTAACCAATTCTGACGATCCTAGGTCATTTCACTAAATTGCATGGGCGTTTTATGTGAAAATCACGTTTTGACCTCTAGTGACCCCAGTATGACCTTTGACCCCAAGGTCATGATTGACTTTTTTCTTTTCTTGTCAATGCGCACAAAATGTCCGAGTCCAAGCAAAATTAGAGCATGTTGAATCAAGTTTTGACCCCTAGTGACCTCTGTGTGACAGGTGACCCCTTATGCTTGACAACCTGAGTAGTGGCGCACATAAGGGTACTTATGATCAAATAATATGGTCAAAATCGGCCAAATGGTTACTGAGCTATTATAGGTCTCATGACAGAAGAAACAGGACGAATACACTATATTAGTCGTTTCTCGACTAATATATAGAAAGAAAGAAAGAACTAGAGATAAATTGTGATCAGAGATCACGAATATTAGTCGAGGTCGCGTTGACCTTTGACCTGCTGATGGCAATAATTATGCTCTTATTCGTATGGAACTTCTTTATTGAGGGTAAATAGTTTCAGTGTCAAGCACTGCTTTCCAAGCAGGCCCTCATTTCACAGAGAAAAATACATTATTATTTACAATGTACATGGAATATAACAACTATTTATATAAATATACAAAACCATCAGATAATTCAGCAAGAAAATGCAGAATTGTAATATACTTTAGACCACAACATTTAAATTCCATGGATCTTTGTTTTAAATTGTTGCACTGACATATTCTCAAGCTTGGACGTGATTGTTGATGGCAAGTTATTCCAGGCATATATGCTGCCCTAACATGAAACGTTCGCATACCTGAGTTAGACTTAAATTTCGGTAAAACCAAAGTATTACTAGTGTGATTTCTTGTTACATGAGAATGGTTTATATTATGAACAAATTCAAACTGCATCGATAAGTATGATGGACTTATTACTTATATTTCTTAAACATTTATACACAATTAGTAAAAGGTGATTATGCCATCTTTTATCAAGTTTAACCCATTGAAGTGCATCCATCAAATCATTTGTTGGTGTGCTTATATCAGCTGAGAGTATTATCATGGCTAAATTATTATGAAGAACATGTAATTTTCTATGACATTCGGCAGAAGAGTTTGACCAAACTGTGCTTCATATGTACATGGATACAATCAAAGATGTAACCGGAAAATGGACCCCGAGAACTGATGTTATCAATGTTGAGAATGGAAACACCTTGACAGAGACAGAGGATATAACGCGCAGGTGGGTGGAATATAGCACCATGCTGTATAACGCAAAGGACCCTCAACACACATACAGTCATGGATCAGCGGAAGATGAGCCTCCCCCATTGAGATCAGAAGTACAGAAAGCATTACATCAGATGAAAAATGGAAAGTCACCAGGAACAGATGGCATACCTGCAGAAATGTGGAAGGCCACAGGTGAAGAAGGTGTTGATCTCCTGTGGCGTCTCTGTATTTCTATCTGGAAGGAGAAAGAATGGCCGAAAGACTGGTGTAGAGCTGTCTTCATTCCTCTACCAAAAAAATGCAATTTGAAGGAATGCTCCAATCATCGCACCATCAGCCTCATTTCACATGCCAGTAAGGTGCTGCTCCGGATCATCATAAATAGAATGAAATTAAAGCTAGATCAGGCGATTTCTATTATGCAGGCTGGTTTCAGAGAGGGGAGAAGAACTAGGGACCAAACTGTCAACATCAGGAACATCATGGAGAAGTTCAAAATACACCGACTCCCCCTGTACATGGTCTTCATAGACTACTCCAAGGCCTTCGACTGTGTCAGCCACAATGAAATGTGGGAGACCATGAAGAAAATGGGTTTCCCAAAACACCTCATCGACTTGACCTGTAGGCTGTATGAAGACCAAGAATCTGCAGTGAGAACATCAAGTGGTGATACAGAATGGTTTGGCATAGGAAGAGGATTACGGCAAGGGTGCATATTGTCACCAAGCTTCTTCAATGTGTATTCTGAAGATATTATGAGAGAAGCATTGGAGAGCTTTGAAGGTGGTGTGAAATTCGGAGGAATTAAAATTACCAACTTAAGATATGCTGATGATACCACACTCATATGCAGCAGCCGAAAAGAACTCATGGACCTTCTACAAAGGGTAAAAGAAGCAAGTGAGAAGAAAGGTCTTCTGCTGAACACTAAAAAGACAAAAATAATGGTAATGGACAAAGAGGACACAGGGGCTGACTTCTCACTAGATAAACAGAAGATAGATGCTGTACAACAGTTCGGGTACCTAGAATCTCTTATCAACACCAAGAGTGACAGTTCAACGGAGATCAAACGTAGACTGGCAATAGCTCGCAAGACATTACAAGATATGTCAACTATCTGGAAGAGCAAAGGGCTATCAATGAATCTCAAGGTACGCTTCCTGAAAGCAACCATCTTCTCCATCGCCACATATGGAAGTGAGTCATGGGCAATGACAAGAATGACAGGAAACGAGTTGATGCATTTGAGATGTGGTGCTATAGGCGACTCCTACGAGTTTCATGGAGGGAGAAGAGAAGCAATCACTGGGTATTGGAAAAGGTTAGAACAAAGCTCACACTAAGGAGGGACATCAACATCAGAAAGCTGCGCTACTTTGGTCATATTTCCAGGAGAGATAACAGTGTCGAGAAATTAATTCTGCAAGGTGCAGTAGAAGGTAGTCGTGGCAGAGGACGCCCTATAACATCATGGACTGATGACATTAAAAGGATCACTGGTTTAAGTACGATAGAAGCAACACGACGTGCATCAAACCGAACCAAATGGCGAGCTCTTGTGAAGGCCACAGCAGCACCACCTGGTGCCATCTGACATAGAGTGAGAGTAAGAATGTACATTTTTACCCCTAGTGACCCCTTCGTGACCTTTGACCCCATAATTGTGATTGATTTTTTTTCTTAGCTTAAATGCGCACAAGATGAAACAAATCCGGTCAAAATCGGAGCATTTCCAACATTTTACCCCTGTTTAGGTCATTGACCCTTAGTGAACCCATATGACATTTCACTTTTAATCGCTGAAGACCCTATATGTACATGAATACAAGCAATCTTTTGACCAATTCTGACAATCATCAGTCATTTCCTCCCGAAAAAATAGCATTTTGATTGCGAGGAGGGAAAATGTACATTTTGATCCCCAGTGACCCCTTCGTGACCGTTGACCCTAAAGTCATGATTGGTTTTTTTTTCTTCTTGGCTTATCAATGCGCACAACACCAAACAAGTCCGGTGAAAATCGGAGCATGTCTTATATTTTACACCTGTTTAGGTCAATGACCCCTAGTGACCCCATATGACATGTCACATTTAATATGTACATAGATTAAAGGAATCTTTTGACTAATTCTGAAAATCATCGGTCATTTCCTCCCGAAAAAAAGCATTTTGAGTGCGAGGGGTGACAATTTCTATTTTGACCCCTAGTGACCCCAAATATTTTTTTGATTTTAAAAACCTAACTACTATATATGCGTACGGTCAAAAGGAATATGTTGACCAATTCTGACGATCCTAGGTCACTAAATTGCAACGGCGTTTTAAGTGAAAGTCACGTTTTGACCCCTAGTTATCCTTGTGTGACCTTTGACCCCATTATGCTTTACAACCTGATTAGTGGTGCACAAAAGGGTACTTCCTGTATGACAACATATGGTCAAAGTCGGCTCAATGGTTTGGAGCTATAGGTCTCATGACGGAAGAAAGAAAGAAAGAATGAAAGAAATAACTAGAGATAAATTGTGATCAGAGATCACGGATATTATTCGAGGTCGCGTTGACCTTTGACCTGCTGATGGCAATATGCTCTTATTCGTATGGTACCTTGTGACTAATTTTGCCAATCAACAGTCATATACTCTCGGACAAGTAGCAATTGCATGCCTGAAATAAATGAAAATTGACATTTTGACCTCTAATTACCTTTTTTTTTACCTTTGACCCCAAGGTCATTATTCCTATTTTTTCTTGGCTTATCAATGCGCACAAGATGAAACAAATCCGGTCAAAATCAGAGCATGTCTTATACGTACGGTCAAAAGGAATATTCAATTCAATTCAATTCAATTTATTATAAAATAACATCGTGGCCAAAGGCCAAATTGCGCATTTTTTACAATATGAAAACATATAATATTATCATCAAAAATACATATAAATACATGATAAAACAGCGATAACATATAAAATACATAATTATGATTGCAAATCCCCACACAAAAATTATTTAAGAATCTAAACACGCACATTGACAAGCAAATGAAACAAACATCCTCACACCACAAGTGTACACTCACCCCTCCACACATAAACCCCCTATACCACACAGTTCGACAACACATGTACCCACTAAGCATGCACTCATACACAAACTCACAAGCCCACCTACCAAACAACATTGCACATGAAAAGTACTATTACCCCCCCCCCCCCCCCCCCCCCCCCCCCCCCCCCCCCATAATGACCTAAAATTGCACATTTTCAAATAATCACAACATGTAAATGTTAACAGTACATCAAATCTCAATACATGTATACTGGGCAGTAAAAATGAATTGTACAAAAGATTGACAAAACAAAAAACAAAAAACACCCAAACCACACAACCCCCTTTACCACACAATTTGACAACACATGTATCCACTAAGCATGCACTCATACACAAACTCACAAGCCCACTTTCCAAACAACATTGCACATAATAGGTCTCATGACAAAAGAAGAAGAAGAAGAAGAAGAAGAAGAAGAAGAAGAAGAAGAAGAAGATTATTAGTCGTTTCTCGACTGATATAAGAAACAGGCTCGACTAATGTAAGAAAGAAACCGGACTAATACAGTATATTAGTCGTTTCTCGACTAATGTAAGAAAGAAACCGGACTATACAGTATATTAGTCGAGAAACGACTAATATAAAAATGTATCGTATGGGTATACTGGGCATCTATAGAACAGTTGTTTATTTGGTACCTGAACCATACCTCTTTAATTAAAATCTCTGTGAAGAGCTGTTTGAAGGTACACCGTATCAGTCAGTCGGAGGAAGGTGCGATATTGGCTTATTAGTGCATTAGCGCAAGTTTTGCTAATGTTGCTAATTGCACCAAATTTGCGTGTAAGATCATTGTAATTTAGCGCTAATTGCAGTGCTAGTATAAATGTGCGCTAAAGCGAGTCCTAATATCGCTAATTGCACTTGCTTAACGGTCTGGCGCTGATAACGCTAAATGCACTTGATTAGCACTCTGGCGCAATTAGCGCGATATTCTGTGTTCCTAGCGTTGTAAGCGCGCTAAAGTGCAATTTTTTCAAGATGAACCAAGTCTAGATGATGCGCTAATTGCACTTGATTAGCGGTCTTGCGCTAATAACGCTAATTGCACTTGATTAGCACTCTGGAGCAATTAGCGCGATATTCTGTGTTCCTAGCGTTGTAAGCGCTAAGTGCAATTTTTCAAGATGAACCAAGGCTAGGAGTCGCGCAATTAGTGCTAATAGCAATAATAGCGCTAATTGCACTTGATTAGCGGTCTTGCGCTAATAATGCTAATTGCACTTGATTAGCACTCTGGTGCAACTAGCGCAATTAGCGCGATATTCTGTGTTCCTAGCGTTGTAAGCGCTAAAGTGCAATTATTCAAGATGAACTAAGTCTAGGAGTCGCGCAATTAGCGCTATGCGCTTGATTAGCGGTCTTGCGCTAATAACGCTAGATTTCTCAATGTAGTGACATGAACGCGATAAGCATTTATAATTATCAACCTTTTTAATGATTTTTTAATGATTTTCAATGATTCCACAATTTGTTTTGTTGATTTGTTTACCAACAACTACAACATTGGAATATAATATTGAATTTCCACGTGCACCTTTTCGAAAACTCACAGACAATGTTAAGTACCATCTACTAACCTTTTTGAATGAAGCGCATTATAGATAACCAGGGTTGGGGTAGGAATCTTGAGAAGAGAAAAGAATAGCATCCAAAGGAGAGGGACTCGGAAAGAAATCCTTTCCTGATAGGCCTATATTTTAATACGATATTCATCATATTTAAAATTGCAGCCGGTATTTCTTGTAATTTAGGGATCAAATCAACGTCAAAAGACAGACATAATGGCATAACAATGACGGCTTCGTGTATTTTCACACATGGAATTTTGTTGGTTTGTTTAGGTGATCGGTTCATGAGCACCACTAACCCAGCCCCGAGCACACAGAACAAAAGATATTTAAAAGGCAACCTAAATTAAAACTAGGATCGTGTGATGATTTTTAAGGTATATGTGATCTTTTCCAGGTGACGCCCTCAATCCTGGGAATAAAATTGGAACAGATTTCTTGCAGATTTACATTTCTCAGCATCAAACGTACATTCCAAGTGTACAGGGCGATACGATTCTTAATTACTTCGAAATCATGGTTTTAGAGTGAAAATAAACTGTCAGGCTAACGGACATTTTGATTTTGAGGTAATTCAGAATAGTATTAAGTTGGAATATATTATTTATGATCAGAAATGTAAATCTGCAAGAATATCTGCTAACTGGTTTACCCGACTATAAATAGCTTCGATTTTACTTTTTCAAGTGTTGTCGTCGGGGATTAAAGGTGTATGTTCCAATCACTTTTTTGTGGCTATGATTTTTTTTTTCACATCAAGATATTTGATATCAGAAGAATCAGAAGAAATATCATGTCTGTAAAATCGTAGGGTCCAGAAATATTCCATTTAGAAATGATAGGCTAAAATGTGGTGATTTACTGCCAAATGTGGTTAACCAACAGCCAGTTTGTGTGCTACTCAATGGGCAAATGTATTGTGACCTTGTGCTTCTAAAAATAGAACCATTGGAGTTATGCAACTCAAACTTTGGAATGCGACAATTTTAAGGATGACCTTTCATTTAAAATAGAAAAACATCAAGTTGAAAATCGGGCCAGCAATCGGAACATCTACCTTTAAGTGCTCGCGCCACTCGAAATAGTGACAACTGATTACAAAATAACATAGCGCACGCAAGACATTTTCTTGACGAAAGGTGGACTTCAATCTGTTTTTCTGATTTTAATTCGGATCCTAACCAATTAAGTTTCATATGAAAAGAAAGCTTACTCTCTCGCCGTTATAGATATTTACAACAAAAAACTTGCTTTTTCTGGAGATAGCGAAGACCACGCAAACCAAAACCTGTCTCTAAATGTTCTATAAAACTCGTGTTTCTTAAATCGTACATAAAAACGTCAAACTTATCATTAAATTCGTCATTTTTGGTAGCAAAATGTAGATAATCGAATAGAGATTGCACTTACCGCGCTATCTTGGTAAACCTTTGCCCTCATGACATGAAGAGCCCGGATATAAAACTCAAATCCTATCATTGCCGATTTCTTCCGATAAATGCCGACACGAAAAGCAACACACTTCCGAGACTCGAGTGAAAACAATTACGAGGTCGAACAGGCTAATTTAGTGACCTCGCGTATGACTTGTATGTTTTATACAAATAGGTAAATTAATGTTATTGACTAGTATTTTATGTTTTAGATCGATGCAAAGTTCCAGATGATCAGAAACATGATTGCTGGAAGCCCATACGAGAATCACGTTGTGAGCAAGTATTATGCCATAGAGAACGGTTCTAATGACCAGGAATACGCAGAGGTAAAGATAAAGATTCGTACAAACAAAGACAAAACCTATACTTGATAGTAAGCCTATAGTTGATTTATAACTTTTCAGTGAAAGGTATTCTCTTACAACTTAGGGAAAGTCAATGATTTGACACAAATGGGTCTATGCTTAGCTACATCTTCAATCATATACTACTAGGTAGTTAATATTCAGAATAGTGAATCGTGATATCATCAAGTTGAGCACACACACTCTTCCCATCTCCAAATGTTATAATGCCAAAGCAATCCCTTGATAATGTATTATATGTTTTCAACCTTTACGTGCATACCAAACAGAATTCCCTCTGAGCCTACAATTCAGATATTGGTTGGTCATACGATTTCAAGCATACAGATTGTTGCATTGTTTAGTATGATTCACCAGCAGTAAAATGACAGTGCGTTGAGCCCTTTGGAAAAGGCGCTATTTAAATACTGAGTGTTATTATTAGTAGTAGTAGTAGTAGTATTATTAGTGTTATTATTATTATTATTATTATTGTCAGACTTTCAGCAATTATCTTCTTTTTTTTATGTGTAACTTTCAAGATGTATTTTAGCCTAAAATATAGGTAATTTGTGTTCAAATGCAAAATTGAGATATTCTTTTTCCATGTCGCAATTTTTACACAGTTGGTGACATCGTTAAGAAAACATATAAACCTCGTCGCCAGTAATGAGCCATATATGGGGAATAAGATTCCACTCAAGTGGCTCAGATTTGAGAAGTCTGTTGCAGAGGCTATCACTAAACATGAACAATACATGGATTTAAAGCAGGTATGTTGCTTAAGCGTGTGTAAATTTGTACCCTACTCGATGTTTGCATTTTACAAAAAGCTTATGCTCTTTAACCATAAACCTCTACATACACACCTTTACGATAATTCTCTTCTGGCATCCCCTCATGCTTCTTCAGCTTCAGTTACCTATCATTACATACTGTATTTTACATTAATATTCTGGCACGTCCTCATGCTCTTCAGCTTCAGTAACCAATCATGACCTTGGGATCAAAGGTCAAGACTGGGTCACTAGGGTCCAACTGTAAATATTCACTCCTTTGACTTTACATGTTACTTGAACAGGAATAAAATATATTTATAAATCATTCCAATTTTATTAATAGACATTGAAAAGTATACCAATACAGGCACACTAGAGGATGGATTTGGCAATAAGCATTTCACCATCATCCGCAGGTATTGCACAAAATACATTACAATCAGATACATACAAATGAAAACATACATAGCTGGAAATGAATACCAATTTAAAACTGTGGGATAAAAGGACCAAAAGGGTCAGGAAAGCCTACTTTCCATAATAAAAGTATTGCACTTAACATAAATATAAAAATGAATGTGCCCAGAAAAAAACTGAGAGGAGTTTTGCACTCTGAGTGAACAAGATATATTTAGTTGATGCTCGATGACCATTGTTTGTCATATTTAGAATAGAAAATAGAATAAGAACATGTTATTGCACGCTGACTCAAGGATTTGAACTCCTTCTTTTTTTGACGCTCGTGTACTAATTTTGTTGCTGATGTAAAGAAGGGGGACCCGGATTGGAAGGAACTCTTATTTTAACTTAAAATAAGGCTTCTAGAACTAATTTCAACACATAATGAGCTAGGTGTCATAACCCTTTTCTTGCCGGTCACTGGCAAGGCCGGTGTATTCATTGAGTTTGCGATCATGAGCAGAATTAATTTTACGCTCGAACGGAATAGTGAGTTCAAAAATAATGATCGACTTTGAACCTTGATTGATGAGGACGAGATCTGGTCTTTGTTGCGTAAGAAGGATGTCAAACAGAACTGTGGTCCCAGCAATTTGTGTTGCCCCTTGAAGATACCAGAAAAACGTCCATGAGTGTCAAAATTAGTCAAAACAATTCTCAGGTGCACATGCACAAACGTTGTTCGTGATAATTCTCAAGTCCACATACACTCTTAGAAAAAATTAAGCAATGTTGGGTAAAATACTACACTTCAGGATGGTAAAAAGGGAACATGCATGTTTGTTGGGTAAAAATGAACACAACAGTGGTTGTGTAGAGTCTTACACAACACATAGTGAACATTTTACCCAGCAATCGTTGGGTAAATGTTTACCCCAAAACGACCATGTTCCCTATTTTGACCCAATTATGTGTAACACTTTACACAACAGGTTTTACCCAATACTTGTGTCATTTTGGTACACATAAATTAATTTCAAAAAATGCAGGTATATATTTTAAGCCATTTTGAGTGTCATATTTGCATTCTAATCTTCTTTCGCAATTCTATTTATCCACGGAATTAAAGATTTTTAGAATAACTTAACTTGACCGGAACGGGGCTCGAACCCACAATCTCTGTATTCGAAGACTGACGCTGTAGCCACTGTGCTAACGAAGTAGTTGATATTTGGAAGTGTTTTGTGTTAATATAAACTATTTTGTATGACTAAATATGACAAGATAGAAAGAAATTGCTGAAATTAGTCGGTAAATGTTGAGATTGAAATAAAAAAGCATAAATATAACGAAACTAGTAAATTATAATGCTATTATCTTAAAGGAGACCGATGTGTGAAGGTCAGGTTGCCGGAAAACCGTCGAAAAATCGACCTTGATAATAATGTGCTCGCGCGACACTACACGCACGGCTAGTTTACTTTACATTGACTGGACAATGGTTACATCGATCGGTAACGCGGCTTTCTACACAGAAATTTTACCCAACAAAGTTTAAAACTACAATATCGTTGGGTAAATGTTTACCCCAAAACGACCATGTTCCCTATTTTGACCCAATTATGTGTAACACTTTACACAACCGGGGTTGTGAAGAGGTTTTACCCAACAGTGTCATTTTGGTACACATGAATTGGGTAAATTTCCTTTACCCAATAATTCTGTGTAGGCAATTTACCCTTTTGTTGTGTAACACTTTACACAACATTATGCACACGGCTGTGTAGAGTAACTTTTTTTGGTAAAAATTAGCTATTTGATGGGTAAAATGTTTACTATGTGTTGTGTAAGACTCTACACAACCACTGTTGTGTTCATTTTTTATCCAACAATCTTACACTTTCATGGTGTCAAATGATGTTTTACCCAATTACGGGCTCTTTTCTACACTCCCAGAGTGTAAAACTCGGAATTCAATAGTAAACTATTGCATGTGTAAAAAGTTATGTTACGAAATCGATGTTTAGCACAATATTGGGTAAAAAACTACACATTTCTTTTGTACCCAACGAAATGTGACACTCATTTCTAATCGTGTAGGGTCAGTAAGGTCATTGTCCTATACCAGGTATACATGGGTAAATATTTAAGACATGCTCCGATTTTGACCAAATTGTCATTGTTAACGTGCTCGACTAAGATCCGTGGTCTCGGTCCATATTCATGTCAGACTTAATTTATTTTATTTATAGTTTCGTATTTAAGCTATTGTATTTGTGCAACTGTGTATATTGTAGACTTGTGTTTAGGTTTATTTTGTATGACTCATTACTGAACATGATTATTACTATTTCAGATCCAATCTTATGTTTTTCATGGCAAAAGAAATCACATGGGACACTTTTTGACACGCCCTGTATATAGGGTACAATAGCCGAGACATGGCTCCAACATGATATCTACTGTAAATGATTATAGATTTCTATTAGAGGTATGTTAAACTGCAAAACAGTTGCATGTTTGATACACCCTGTTTATTATGTTTACCAAGCCAATGACTTAGATCTAAGTTTGGTTGAAACATCTAAATCAAACTCTGCCGTTGTTTTGTTTCTTTGGAAAGGTACGAGCACTTGCACAGGACCTCGATACCAACGACGAAACCACACTCTTTACGATGCTGCAATTCTACCATGATCTTGGGACGATCATATATTTTGGAGACAAAGACAACAGCAATCCGCATCTACAAGACATGGTCATACTGGACCCGCAATGGCTTATCGGTATTTTCAAGGAGATTATCACTATCAAGCGCCCCGACGAACAGGTGCTTAACATTATTTTGGTAGACTAAGTGCTGAGCATATCAAATTTGGTTTGGGTACTTGTTTGGGGATCATATTAAAAATGATTTTTGATGTTGCTAATTTTAAATGATCAATTCAATAATTTCATCGATCAACAGTGGTGAAAAAATCTCAAAATCAGTCTTGATCTATTTTATTTAATCATCACAGAAATTACTGACTGATACAAAACGCTTATTCTTGTCAATTGGGACGACTAAACTATAGAATTGTGTCACGATAGGTGGAATCAATATTTGTAAGAAGGTTCTTCAGAAACGGGTATTCAAATTTTGATTTTGAGAACGAGCTAGTTGTTACAAGAACTAAACGGGCTTGTAAATACCTGAGATACAGATGTTGACCTTATATGAAGATAAACCTTATAAATGTTTACCTTATTGAAGGTAGAGTTGGTCGTCAGTCGGGAGTTTTCTATCAATCGTGGGTTCAATGTTCAAGTCGCCTTGAAACCAGGATTCTTTGTTCACCCCCAAAAGCTCTACAATTCAGGAAATAACTGTTGGAACATTTTGTGGACCTCGTTGAAATCAACCCCCAGTCCCCCCGTTCAATGTTGTTCGGAACCGTTTCATCTCCACGGTCGTTGGGACCCTCAACATTGATGAGTGGGGGAGGGGGAGGGATATGAGTTGATGTTAGCGGAGAAATGGACTCTGTGTTCCAACACCAAATTTCTTGGATTGTCGGGATGAAGTCAAAAAAAAATCATCTGATTTTACATTTTTAGCCATAACTTTTTTATTTGTAAGTCTTTTTTGATTTTCAGTAAATAGAGATAGCATCATCAAGAGGTGTAGACAGTTCCGAATTAGGGATTGGTTATATTAAAATACCTAAACCTGAATATTTGCTCCTATTCAAGGAAGCCCGACTTATTTATTTTTAAAAAAGCAGCCAATACCCCGATAAACACGAAAAAGGTATAAATGATGATTAATACAACTTTGACGGTTCTTGCGTGGCGCTCGACCCAATCCCATGCGTAGCCCTTGGTTTACAGCTTGCGCTAAGCGCTTGCATAAGCTTCGAGCATATCACTCGACTTTTTGACCAAGAAATAATGAAATGGTATCTAATATTGTGGTTTATTACACATCAATACGGGCAAGATATGGACAGTTTGAGTTATTACATTGTTCGTATAAAGTTCATGATTTGCACTCCATACGCCACGCGAAATAACTGTTGGAACACATCGTTGAAATCACCCCCCCCCCCCCCCCCCCCCCCCCACGTTCAATGTTGTTCGGAACCGTTTCATCTCCACGGTCTTTGGGACCCTCAACATTGATTGGTGGGGGACGGGGAGGGATATGAGTTAGTAGATAGCTTAAGCTCTAAAGCTCTACATACAGGTTTGTTGTAAAATCAGCGCTTTAAGATTATACAAAGTTGCACAAATTGAGTGACGGTTCGCCGTGATTCGGAGAGTCACGTTAAGCCGTTGGCCCCGTGTATTCAGACGCTTCACCCTGAACACGTTAAATAGTTGCAGACCTCGTCGTAAAGAGCAGGGGATAATCCCGGGTCTGTTACCTGTACACAAAAACTCATGTCACTAGGTTTCAGAGGCACTGTACCGTTAATGCCCAGTAGGGCGCTGTGTACAGTATAACAGTATGTATATATATATATGTATGTATGTTTTTTATGTGTTTGTGTTAGTCCATTGGTATTGATCTCAAGAATAAACCAACATTTTGTTACATTTGGTGACTTAATTGTTCACCATAGCGCTGCGCCACATCAGAATTGAGAATTTCGATAATTCGTACAGATGAGCCGTTTATTATATAAAATCTGATATGATTAATGATCCAATATTATTGCTATTCAACTTATAGCGTGCTACCTTGAAGCAGGAATGGCGTAACCTGGCGAAGACAGGCATCCTGGAGGGAAAACTTCTCAAAAGCAAGTGGAAAGATATTTTACTTCCAAGGCGGTCCCTCTTTGCTCTAATGGAGAAGTTTGACCTTCTGTGTCCTCGAATGGGTTCGAAAGAGGTAAGGTATGACTACCGTTTATGTGTTTGTGTCACATCAAGTTGGGAAGTTACGTCAGTGCGTATTCTACTAAATTCATCTGATACAATACGGTGTTTGCATCAACGCAATCAAAGAGGAGTGTGGCGTGGAAGGTGCTGCGCCTGTCACTAAATTACATGTTGACGTCGCCGCCAATATTGACACCTGCTGAAGTCACTTTCCCACTTGAGCAGTCAGCTCCGGAACGAGAGCCCATTTCACTTGAGGGCGCTATAGATTGACGGGTGCATAGATATCTAAGCGGAGCGTAGATCGGAAACTCCCCAAAAAGAATGAAGCCACGCACCAGCCCTACGCGCCTTGACGCGACCTATCCTTCCCCTGTTATTTCAGCTCAAGAATAATCCAGCTGGGTACTTTTCGGTACCCACGCGCCTTGACGCGACCTATTCGTAAGAAAAGTGCGTACGCGTTTAAATTGTGCGACGTACTTCCCCGCGTCGAGATACGCGACCGTGCCACGGTACAACGCTCGCTTACAGTGCTTCTCTCACAGCCAACATGTTATTATTTCCGCAATTTCCCCAAATTAGGGATGGTTTGTTCGCGTAAGAGAAAAGGGTAAGCCTGCTAATAGCAATGGTAGTCTATTATAAATGTTCAACACAAAGCTTTTTGTTAAAGTTATTTTAAAACAATCAGTTTTACAACGTTCAAATTTAATAACACGATGAGTATGCGTCATGTAGGCCTAATCAACCACCAATTTTTGGAATTAGAAAGAGAATATTTTGAATAATGTTCTTGTTTTTGAGCAAATCGGATTGCTAAAAATTAATAGTAAGTGTCATTTTCAGACAAAATGATGTCCTTGTTTTGTTCGAAAAGGGGTCACCCCCCCCCCCCCCCGACTCAACACAAAGGTTAATTGGAACCATACACTCTCAGAACAGGTATTAAAAACCCATGGGTTAAAAAAATGTTGGTTAAAAAGTATACTACATTGGTTAAAAATGAAGCGTTGGTTAAAAATTACTTTTAATACTGCGTTGGTTAAAGAGTAAAAATATAATTCATTTTTAGTTTATTCAACGTTGGTTAAGGCATCATAATTTTAACCAACAATAGGTCATAACAAGATTCACGCCAAAGAATTTCAATGGCGTGAAAATAATTTGCGCATAATATTAAGACCACGTCAGAATTTGTATATGAAATCAATCGTGTTATTTTCCACCCCTGCATGGTAGTGCCCGATATTACTCTTGGTTCAAGACGGCTCTATTCTCCCCCACCTCCATCCTACCCCCTCCCTACCCTTCTCTCCCCCATCCCACCACACCACTCACCTCCCCTCCCCCATCCCACCACACCATTCCACCTCACCTTTACCAACAACAACCACCGCGACCGGTGGGCAATTCACGGTCCGGCGACTGATATAGCTCTACACACAGGCAGCCAACTGATAGATCTACTCTACACACAGACAGCCGCGGACCAGGGGCGGAAAAATACCCGTCGTAAAAGCCTATCTCACAATATAACACGATTGATTTCATATACAAATTCTGACGTGGTCTAAAAATTGGGGCCGCCTTTACAAGTTATCGCTTCCTGGTCTTTGGGCTAGGATCGTGTGTCTTGTCCCTTGCCCTTTGCCAAAGTTGGTCCTGTCTACGGAAGGGCAATATTGTAATGTTGTCTGGGTGAAAGTTTAGCGAAAGAAATAAAAGTTTAACCAACATTTTTTAACCAACTACTTGTTGGTTCACCTGGTAACCTCCCGTTGGTTAAAATTCTAACCAACATGGTTAAAGATTTTAACCTTTGTTCTGAGAGTGTAATGTGTGTTCTTCATTTTTTTTCACCTGCAAGATCCATGTTAACCCCCTTTTATTTGTATGCATAACCTCCACGCAAAATTAAGCGTTTTCAGAGATTGAAAATGGGTGCATGCTTGGCTATGCCCATTCAAACTTTACCCTTACATTGGTTACTTCTCTCAAAGTCACATTTCCCCAAAATGATGTTTTCCGAAAAGTGCGCTTTTCAACGATACAGGGAAGTTATTGACGTGAAAGGTGAAAGGTGGGCATTATTGACTAGTCATGCATAAACAAGAATCATTTTTATTTTAAATAAGGACCACCTATTATAATAGAAAGAAAATAACTTTCTTTTAATTGTAAATAAACTGCTCACAAAAAGTTAGGAAACTTTTTTAATTAAGTATATCTTTATTATTTATTACCCTCTTGTATCATGTTGCCTATCAATGGAAAGCTGAAGTGTTCTTCTTTAAAATGATACCAAATGTGCAATGATGACATGTTGCTGGACTTGGCCACATTAATGAGAATGAGACAAAGTCACAAATCAAATGTGCCAAAATTAGCAATTTTGTGTTACTTTGTGAACAAACAAATTGACACTGTAATGAAAACAAGCAAGACAACTTACTTTATTGAGACAAGAACCGAGTTCAGTAACGAGTGGATGATTATTATTATATATAGTAGGCGCGGCGCCTGTTAATTCGTTTCTATTTAGTCACTCTTCGATCTAGTTTGCCTGCATGTCATTGGCTGTTTTACTAGCGTGATAGTGAAGACAGAAATGATCATTCTGTTGTGAAAAAATGATAAGAAAAAACAACAACTTATAGATCAAAAAACTCCTATCATAAAATCAAGATCTAATTCAAAAAAGTGTTTAGTTTCAAATAAAATTGAAAAAACAAAAATACTTACGATATGAAAATGTTTCTACTTCAATCTGAAAACTCACTTCATATTTTGATTTCAAAAACCCCGTCAAAAACAATACTTTCAACATCATAATGAGGCCAGGTCACGATTACAAAGGCAGTCCGAAAGCGCAGAAGGATGAACTTATTTCTGAGACAGATATAACTTCAAAACAGTTTCAATCTAAATTAGACAAAGGAGACAGCTTCTTTTCTGATTAAAACTCGCTCTTTGCGGCGTGATGATACACAGCCCCTGACAAATAACGCGGAAAAGGCTGCGTATGTGCGTAATATTTTTCAGAAGTACGCACGGCTGCGTAAAATGTAAACAAAAACGTTCGGCTTCACTTTACGCACCAAATACGCGGGGAGTTTCCCATCTAGCGCCTTACGGCGCATAAGATATCTATGGACGGGTGTGCATCACCGTGGTAATGTGTACCCGTCAAATTGTGCAATTATAGCATTTTTGCTTTTCAACCCTAAATATTTGCATACCAATTAACATCTTACCAAATTTAGGGCAGCCGAAGTACCAGAATTCCTCGCGACAGCTGGTCCGATGATTTTATCTTACCCTTGATCCCAACATCTCGAAATACATGTCGAAATTGCACCTTTTTGAGCCTATATACCGCGATGAGACTACCATTTTCTAGGCAAGTTTACACCATACACCATTTTAATGAATGTTTAAGTGTGGTGATTTTTTACGTTAAATATAAGCCTTGTCGTATTATATAGTGATGGATTTTTTAACATTATTATATATCTTATGGTTGAAAATCGGCAAAATACGATTTTTTTTTATTCAATCTTGAAAGTTATTGTGACGGGAGGCCGTTCCTTTGGAAACGTAGTCTCGTTCCCAATCCCGCTATCTAATGAAATTTCCGGCTCCCAAGTCCGCCCTCTATTGAAATATCGAACTTATTTGTCACCCAACGGAAGACGGACTCCCGTCACTTGATGCCGCCGCCGTGTAAAAAAAAAGCAGTGCGTCTCTAAATAGCACACCCTCAAGCCGAACGTGGTCCCGTTCTGGAGCGGACTGTTGAGGTGTCTCAGTACACAATACCACAAATCGGTTCAATAGTGTTCCATACAATCGGTACGGTAGTTCCCCTACAATAAACTACATTTTAGTGATGACCATTTCACTCATTCACTACTCTTATGGAGATTGCTGCTGAAAATATTGTCTAATTATTTTGCTTGCTAGAGCTCTGAGAGTTTCTATGTTCCAGCTTGTCTGCAGCCGTGTACAGATGAAGAAGTCAAAGAGATATCGGAAGATTGTGGAAAACCTGCTGATTTCTATATCGATTTCCACGGATTTCTACCAGGTAAGGATAGTTGGAGCCGTGATAAGTTCCAAAAGTCAGTGTTCATCTGCCTTATTATTTTCAAAATCTTACATGATGCAGCTCCTTCTTATTTAACAGAACTTGTTCAACCATATGTGCCAGGGCATCGCGGGCTACGGTCTTCAAAACAAGGTCTTCTCCAGGAAACATTGGCTAAACATTAGTGGGGACAGCGAAGTTTTCAAGTCGCAGCACCAAAACTATGGAATAGCTTGCCTGATTATGTGAAACAGTCAAACTCTGTACATATTTTTAAGAAAAACTTGAAGACATATTTGTACTCTGAAGCATTTGCTTGATGTGACTCTCCTCATCTTTGTTCCTATTCGTGCTTATGTTATTTTGGTTGTTATGCAGAGAAGCGCCATGAGCGTCGCTTGCGGCGGATACCGGCGCTTTATAAATTACCATTATTATTATTATTATTTATTATTATTATTATTATTATTAGTTTGCTCAATGTCACAATAGTTCATTCATTCTAGTACTACCATTTGGCTATGTCAGATAGGTTACCGGGTGCTACAGTTTCTCATGAGAAAAGATTCCCGATCTCATACAGGGTGAGTAAAAAAAGTGTACTCAACTTGAAGGGTTTTTAAAAAGAAATATGAGCATTTGTCACCCACATTATTGTAATGGTAAACAAGACCTATTAAGGGGTCAGGTACAGCCTCCGTAAAACTGCCGTAACTTCTTCATTATTCATTTAATCTATATTAAAGTATACATTTTTTTGCAGGAAAGGGTTCAATGAATCCAACCATGATCATGAAATTGACCATTTTGGAAAAGATTATAAAAAACACGTTTTTGGCCCCATTTTAGGTTCTGCAACGATAACTCAAAATATATTTTGTCAAATTGTGTCATACTAGTTTTATTATATTCCTCATACAATTCCCTAGGAATCGTGTTGTTGTTTTTGAAAATATTTATTATTTTTTTAATTAGAGACCAAAAAGTGCCAATTTTTTTTGGAAAAATCTCGTTTTTTACCACTTAAAAGTGGCAATTTTTGGATCCGAAATTCAATATCATCAGGTATTATTATAAGCAATAAAAAAATTACAGTCCTGACAAAAGGTTCTAAAGTCTACGGCAAGGTATTGACAATGCATGGAAAGTTTTGCGTCGAAGAAGGGTCTCCAGGCGCGCTATCAACAACATGAAGACCAGAGCGATACGTTGTATTAACAATAATGGTGGTCATGTAGAAGGAAGAGCTTCTTGAATATTTGCCCATTGCTGGACTTACCTGAAAACAAATTGTCTTCAAGAATGAATGGCCATGTAGAGAAAGAGAGAGAGACTTTTACTTACTATGGACATCGATATTTTGACCGTATATTTTAACTGTATCAAGAACAATATTTACGTAATCGAACGTATTTATGAAAACTAGTTGCAATATTATTTTTTATCAAAACACTAATTTTGCCATTTTTTATTCCACGTCCTCGTCTTGTTTATCATGTTTATGAAATCCATGGATCATTTTTAAATCCTTTCAATTACTTTAACTCACAAGTGGTGATAATATTTTAACTTTATTTCATGTTAAATAATGAGGAAAAATTCTGAACAAGGCTATTATGTAGTAAACCTAGTAGGCCTACACATTATTAAGCGCTCATTGAGCGTGAAATCACAAATTTGTTCGGTTTCAAAATTCAGTTCTTTTACAGAAATATTCATATCTACTAAACGGTACCATTGCCGTGATTCTTTTTGCCGATTATAGCAAATAAATGGTGCAATTGATTAAATTATTGGTTGCCTTAATTTTGTGGTCAGAAATATTTTTTATTCATTTTTCAATCAGAGAACACTTTTTTTTGACTCACCGTGTATGTGATTTGGAATTCTAGCAAATCTCTTTTCCGTGCGACAATGTCATTCCTTTCGCTTATAACACTTAATTGAGCTCGTCAACTTTGAGCCCTCGAGCCCTAGGTCAATTCGGTGTGGAGTGCCCCAAGGCTCAATAGACGGTACATAAGGCCAACAAAAAATGATATGTTGTCCTCAACCGCCCGCTCGTCAGATTTAGGGCCGCTCCGATTTGTTTTCAGGTGTTTTTTCAGGTGGTTTTTTTTTAGATTCTTTTCAGATTTTTAACGGTTTAAAAAATATATGTGCGACTCTTTGTGTGATTTCAACATCTTGTTGGCTGAACTTTGAGCTTAGAAAATTTGATTATTTTTTTTTGAAATAAAAATATAAAAAACCCACACTCTTGTATGGGTTTTGGGGTGAAAATTGTCATTTTTATAGTGTGTTTGAATAATATGTACAAACATGTTACCAGGTTGATGAGAGGTAAGACACAATCTCAAAGGGTGACATCACCCCCTGACCAGATTACAACTCGATTATGTGAAGCCACCTGATGAGATATGAATCTATCCCCTATTCCTGGACAGGGGTGCATCACATCTCCAATGAATATATGAAATACATGATGGAGCACAGCAAGTTGCTCTCAACCCAGACTAGTATTTTTGGTGCAGATCATCAATTACAATACCCAAATATTTTGTGACATGAGAAGCCGGTTGCTATGATGCGCGCCGCATTGCACACTGGCGCCAAGAAGGAACATATGTAGTTTCGTGACCAAGTCATAAGTCAAGTCAAGACACATACAGATGTCACTCGAGTCATGTCAGGTCTTTCTCAATTTACCTCAATTCAAGTCAAGTCAATGATATCTTAAGCTTCCTAGTCGTATCAAGTCATACTGATCATGAAACTATTAGCTTTATATACTGAAATTACCTGTTAAGTCATGATCATGTGTATAAGAAATTTAGGTATATTAATATTAATTAGAATAGTAATAATTTGTTTAGACTCAATTTATTCAAGTTAAAGTTAGTCTAGGACAAGTCAAGTCTTTTTGAAAAGTGACTCGAGTCAATTCAAGTCTTTTGAATGAGTGATTCGATTAAAGTCACGACTTTAAAACAGTTTTTGAATCAAGTCACAAGGCAGGTCAAGTCGTTGCTATCAGTTACTCGAGTCAATTCCAAGTTATCAAAAATGATGACTTAAGTCCAAGTAAGTCGTTGACCCGTGTTGTCACAACACTGACCGTATGTTAGGTTAACTGCTGAGGGAC
>JAYJML010000372.1:0-39840 GCA_035610835.1 Ophiura sarsii | reverse complement strand
TGAAGAAATCTTTGTTTAATCTCATGTTATAGCCAAAAGACTTAACACAGATGATTTTTTTAGCAAATGACTCAGACAATCAAGGAAAAAAAGGTTGGCACACTTTGTCTTAATTACGGAAAAAAACCCGCCCCTCTCCCCGGAGGCAATGTTGATCCGAGTCATATTATCAGAAGCCATGGTAGGTCCCCCAACATTGATTGATGGGGGATGGGGAAGGATATAAGAAAGGGGGAGACTTTTGCTTTCTATTAAACAGTGCTATGTCCCAAGTCTGATCTCAATTGCGAGCACAGGGATATTTGTAATAAGTTGCGTCAAGTGTGCCAACTATTATTTTCCTTGATTGTCTGAGCGAAATCCTAAATTCACCATGTGGGATTGGTTTTTTGGCTATAACTTTAGAACCAAATGCCCGATGCTAACGAGGTTTTGCACGATTATTGTAGGGTATATTGTCAACATTCCCAAAAAGTTACAAGTATCAATTACGTCATTTAGGGATTGGTCAGTCAATACTTAGGCAACATATACGTCAAAACATGTTATTTTTACAATTTATTTTCATGGATGTGAAACAAAATGTTGAAGAACAATTAGAGTTCGTATATGTATTAATTGATTTCTAATCAACATTTGATAGACGGCATATTAAGTCAGACAAAAGTGTATTAGGGACTGGCCATTAATTACTAAGGCTGTCTCTGTATATTAAATGTGTGCGACGATAGGTCTATAATAGGCCTTGCAATTGTTATAGTTCATGCAAACATTACTATCTTCAGAAGATAGCAATTAATGACACGATGCCATGTTATGTTCCTAGCATTAAAATATATAATCATGGAAAATAATCATAATAACATTTATTTACAAAATAAATAAAGCCACATAAACAGAATGGCTAATACAAACAAAGATAGAAGAACGAAAAGTCACTTTGTGTATTAGGGACTGGTCATTATTTACTAACGCTGTCTCTGTATGTTAATTGTGTGCGACTATAGGTGTATAATAGGCCTTGTCATTGTTATAGTTCATGCAAACATTACTATCTTCAGAAGATGACACGTTATGTTCTTATCATTTAAATATGAAATTATGGAAAATAAATAAAGTCACACATATCAAATAATGCGACATGAAGACAAAACTCTAAGATAACGTGCCGATTATTTAAAAAATGGACTTTATGATCGTTTAGAAATAAGCTTAGAGGCACACACAAGAAGAAGAAAAATAGAAGATTGGGCAAGGATTCGAACCTGGGGCCGCGGCGTGGAAGTCTCATATGTTAACCACTACACCAACCGGGCGTGTGTGCATGTTGTAATTGAATTATACGCTATCAATACACGTGCATTGTTATTGCAGCGGTGAATCATTGCAACGGTACACCATTACAACTCATCAAATTTCTCATTATTATGAAATGCAAAACTTTTTTTCTCAATGGATTAGTGTTTAGTGGACAATGTGAAACTCATAGGCTATCTTTTAGAAGAAATGAATCGCATCTTCGGTATGTTTCAACGGTTCACCCTGCTGAATTTAAACATATATGACTATAGATTTATATTATTTCACCAATGGTACACCGTTGAAAGGTAGGTATGCGGTGCTTAATCTTTGCTTAAAAAGGGTCTATATGAACGGTATTTGTCCTCTAATCCCTTATCCATTAAAAAATCAGTTCTGTATTTCGTAGCAATGACACATTTGATGATTTCTTATGGTGAACCGATGATATTGATTCACCATTACGATGACAATACACGAGCATTGATAGCGTATAATTCAGTTACAATATGCACACACGCCCGGTTGGTGTAGTGGTTAACATATGAGACTTGCACCCCACTGTCCCGGGTTCGAATCCTTGTCTAAGCTTCTATTCGATAATGATTTATTTGTTGCTTCTTTTTTCTAACAATCATGATTTGCATTATTTGTTTTTAATCAGCACTATCATTGTGTCTTCTATTTCTTGAATAATCATAATGTCCTAGATTTTGGTACCGAAAGAGTGCAGATGTACTCATTCTTATAAATGGGTGTAATGGCTTGACAACTTTGATTTATTGTCAAAACAAAACAGGCATATTTCATGTTGGGTCTATATTTTTAAGTTATATAGCCACTGGTATTAAGATATATAGATATAGATACTGGTCTTGACATATATATAAACGACAGGAAGATGTTCTCTCAACGTTTAGCTGATGATATATGAGGTCGAGCATCCATCTGAATTTAAATAACTGGTCATGTCTATAGTTTCACTGCCATTTTAAGTGAAAAATATACCTCCGTATTTAAAAGTGACCGGTCCCTAAAAGTACGTTGACGCATATTGTTTGCACACGTGACCAGTGTTATAACCTATCTGTCGTCCAAATCTGGTGAAGAAATCTTTGTTTAATCTCATGTTATAGCCAAAAGACTTAACACAGATGATTTTTTTAGCAAATGACTCAGACAATCAAGGAAAAAAAGGTTGGCACACTTTGTCTTAATTACGGAAAAAAACCCGCCCCTCTCCCCGGAGGCAATGTTGATCCGAGTCATATTATCAGAAGCCATGGTAGGTCCCCCAACATTGATTGATGGGGGATGGGGAAGGATATAAGAAAGGGGGAGACTTTTGCTTTCTATTAAACAGTGCTATGTCCCAAGTCTGATCTCAATTGCGAGCACAGGGATATTTGTAATAAGTTGCGTCAAGTGTGCCAACTATTATTTTCCTTGATTGTCTGAGCGAAATCCTAAATTCACCATGTGGGATTGGTTTTTTGGCTATAACTTTAGAACCAAATGCCCGATGCTAACGAGGTTTTGCACGATTATTGTAGGGTATATTGTCAACATTCCCAAAAAGTTACAAGTATCAATTACGTCATTTAGGGATTGGTCAGTCAATACTTAGGCAACATATACGTCAAAACATGTTATTTTTACAATTTATTTTCATGGATGTGAAACAAAATGTTGAAGAACAATTAGAGTTCGTATATGTATTAATTGATTTCTAATCAACATTTGATAGACGGCATATTAAGTCAGACAAAAGTGTATTAGGGACTGGCCATTAATTACTAAGGCTGTCTCTGTATATTAAATGTGTGCGACGATAGGTCTATAATAGGCCTTGCAATTGTTATAGTTCATGCAAACATTACTATCTTCAGAAGATAGCAATTAATGACACGATGCCATGTTATGTTCCTAGCATTAAAATATATAATCATGGAAAATAATCATAATAACATTTATTTACAAAATAAATAAAGCCACATAAACAGAATGGCTAATACAAACAAAGATAGAAGAACGAAAAGTCACTTTGTGTATTAGGGACTGGTCATTATTTACTAACGCTGTCTCTGTATGTTAATTGTGTGCGACTATAGGTGTATAATAGGCCTTGTCATTGTTATAGTTCATGCAAACATTACTATCTTCAGAAGATGACACGTTATGTTCTTATCATTTAAATATGAAATTATGGAAAATAAATAAAGTCACACATATCAAATAATGCGACATGAAGACAAAACTCTAAGATAACGTGCCGATTATTTAAAAAATGGACTTTATGATCGTTTAGAAATAAGCTTAGAGGCACACACAAGAAGAAGAAAAATAGAAGATTGGGCAAGGATTCGAACCTGGGGCCGCGGCGTGGAAGTCTCATATGTTAACCACTACACCAACCGGGCGTGTGTGCATGTTGTAATTGAATTATACGCTATCAATACACGTGCATTGTTATTGCAGCGGTGAATCATTGCAACGGTACACCATTACAACTCATCAAATTTCTCATTATAATGAAATGCAAAACTTTTTTTCTCAATGGATTAGTGTTTAGTGGACAATGTGAAACTCATAGGCTATCTTTTAGAAGAAATGAATCGCATCTTCGGTATGTTTCAACGGTTCACCCCTGCTGAATTTAAACATATATGACTATAGATTTATATTATTTCACCAATGGTACACCGTTGAAAGGTAGGTATGCGGTGCTTAATCTTTGCTTAAAAAGGGTCTATATGAACGGTATTTGTCCTCTAATCCCTTATCCATTAAAAAATCAGTTCTGTATTTCGTAGCAATGACACATTTGATGATTTCTTATGGTGAACCGATGATATTGATTCACCATTACGATGACAATACACGAGCATTGATAGCGTATAATTCAGTTACAATATGCACACACGCCCGGTTGGTGTAGTGGTTAACATATGAGACTTGCACCCCACTGTCCCGGGTTCGAATCCTTGTCTAAGCTTCTATTCGATAATGATTTATTTGTTGCTTCTTTTTTCTAACAATCATGATTTGCATTATTTGTTTTTAATCAGCACTATCATTGTGTCTTCTATTTCTTGAATAATCATAATGTCCTAGATTTTGGTACCGAAAGAGTGCAGATGTACTCATTCTTATAAATGGGTGTAATGGCTTGACAACTTTGATTTATTGTCAAAACAAAACAGGCATATTTCATGTTGGGTCTATATTTTTAAGTTATATAGCCACTGGTATTAAGATATATAGATATAGATACTGGTCTTGACATATATATAAACGACAGGAAGATGTTCTCTCAACGTTTAGCTGATGATATATGAGGTCGAGCATCCATCTGAATTTAAATAACTGGTCATGTCTATAGTTTCACTGCCATTTTAAGTGAAAAATATACCTCCGTATTTAAAAGTGACCGGTCCCTAAAAGTACGTTGACGCATATTGTTTGCACACGTGACCAGTGTTATAACCTATCTGTCGTCCAAATCTGGTGAAGAAATCTTTGTTTAATCTCATGTTATAGCCAAAAGACTTAACACAGATGATTTTTTTAGCAAATGACTCAGACAATCAAGGAAAAAAAGGTTGGCACACTTTGTCTTAATTACGGAAAAAAACCCGCCCCTCTCCCCGGAGGCAATGTTGATCCGAGTCATATTATCAGAAGCCATGGTAGGTCCCCCAACATTGATTGATGGGGGATGGGGAAGGATATAAGAAAGGGGGAGACTTTTGCTTTCTATTAAACAGTGCTATGTCCCAAGTCTGATCTCAATTGCGAGCACAGGGATATTTGTAATAAGTTGCGTCAAGTGTGCCAACTATTATTTTCCTTGATTGTCTGAGCGAAATCCTAAATTCACCATGTGGGATTGGTTTTTTGGCTATAACTTTAGAACCAAATGCCCGATGCTAACGAGGTTTTGCACGATTATTGTAGGGTATATTGTCAACATTCCCAAAAAGTTACAAGTATCAATTACGTCATTTAGGGATTGGTCAGTCAATACTTAGGCAACATATACGTCAAAACATGTTATTTTTACAATTTATTTTCATGGATGTGAAACAAAATGTTGAAGAACAATTAGAGTTCGTATATGTATTAATTGATTTCTAATCAACATTTGATAGACGGCATATTAAGTCAGACAAAAGTGTATTAGGGACTGGCCATTAATTACTAAGGCTGTCTCTGTATATTAAATGTGTGCGACGATAGGTCTATAATAGGCCTTGCAATTGTTATAGTTCATGCAAACATTACTATCTTCAGAAGATAGCAATTAATGACACGATGCCATGTTATGTTCCTAGCATTAAAATATATAATCATGGAAAATAATCATAATAACATTTATTTACAAAATAAATAAAGCCACATAAACAGAATGGCTAATACAAACAAAGATAGAAGAACGAAAAGTCACTTTGTGTATTAGGGACTGGTCATTATTTACTAACGCTGTCTCTGTATGTTAATTGTGTGCGACTATAGGTGTATAATAGGCCTTGTCATTGTTATAGTTCATGCAAACATTACTATCTTCAGAAGATGACACGTTATGTTCTTATCATTTAAATATGAAATTATGGAAAATAAATAAAGTCACACATATCAAATAATGCGACATGAAGACAAAACTCTAAGATAACGTGCCGATTATTTAAAAAATGGACTTTATGATCGTTTAGAAATAAGCTTAGAGGCACACACAAGAAGAAGAAAAATAGAAGATTGGGCAAGGATTCGAACCTGGGGCCGCGGCGTGGAAGTCTCATATGTTAACCACTACACCAACCGGGCGTGTGTGCATGTTGTAATTGAATTATACGCTATCAATACACGTGCATTGTTATTGCAGCGGTGAATCATTGCAACGGTACACCATTACAACTCATCAAATTTCTCATTATAATGAAATGCAAAACTTTTTTTCTCAATGGATTAGTGTTTAGTGGACAATGTGAAACTCATAGGCTATCTTTTAGAAGAAATGAATCGCATCTTCGGTATGTTTCAACGGTTCACCCCTGCTGAATTTAAACATATATGACTATAGATTTATATTATTTCACCAATGGTACACCGTTGAAAGGTAGGTATGCGGTGCTTAATCTTTGCTTAAAAAGGGTCTATATGAACGGTATTTGTCCTCTAATCCCTTATCCATTAAAAAATCAGTTCTGTATTTCGTAGCAATGACACATTTGATGATTTCTTATGGTGAACCGATGATATTGATTCACCATTACGATGACAATACACGAGCATTGATAGCGTATAATTCAGTTACAATATGCACACACGCCCGGTTGGTGTAGTGGTTAACATATGAGACTTGCACCCCACTGTCCCGGGTTCGAATCCTTGTCTAAGCTTCTATTCGATAATGATTTATTTGTTGCTTCTTTTTTCTAACAATCATGATTTGCATTATTTGTTTTTAATCAGCACTATCATTGTGTCTTCTATTTCTTGAATAATCATAATGTCCTAGATTTTGGTACCGAAAGAGTGCAGATGTACTCATTCTTATAAATGGGTGTAATGGCTTGACAACTTTGATTTATTGTCAAAACAAAACAGGCATATTTCATGTTGGGTCTATATTTTTAAGTTATATAGCCACTGGTATTAAGATATATAGATATAGATACTGGTCTTGACATATATATAAACGACAGGAAGATGTTCTCTCAACGTTTAGCTGATGATATATGAGGTCGAGCATCCATCTGAATTTAAATAACTGGTCATGTCTATAGTTTCACTGCCATTTTAAGTGAAAAATATACCTCCGTATTTAAAAGTGACCGGTCCCTAAAAGTACGTTGACGCATATTGTTTGCACACGTGACCAGTGTTATAACCTATCTGTCGTCCAAATCTGGTGAAGAAATCTTTGTTTAATCTCATGTTATAGCCAAAAGACTTAACACAGATGATTTTTTTAGCAAATGACTCAGACAATCAAGGAAAAAAAGGTTGGCACACTTTGTCTTAATTACGGAAAAAAACCCGCCCCTCTCCCCGGAGGCAATGTTGATCCGAGTCATATTATCAGAAGCCATGGTAGGTCCCCCAACATTGATTGATGGGGGATGGGGAAGGATATAAGAAAGGGGGAGACTTTTGCTTTCTATTAAACAGTGCTATGTCCCAAGTCTGATCTCAATTGCGAGCACAGGGATATTTGTAATAAGTTGCGTCAAGTGTGCCAACTATTATTTTCCTTGATTGTCTGAGCGAAATCCTAAATTCACCATGTGGGATTGGTTTTTTGGCTATAACTTTAGAACCAAATGCCCGATGCTAACGAGGTTTTGCACGATTATTGTAGGGTATATTGTCAACATTCCCAAAAAGTTACAAGTATCAATTACGTCATTTAGGGATTGGTCAGTCAATACTTAGGCAACATATACGTCAAAACATGTTATTTTTACAATTTATTTTCATGGATGTGAAACAAAATGTTGAAGAACAATTAGAGTTCGTATATGTATTAATTGATTTCTAATCAACATTTGATAGACGGCATATTAAGTCAGACAAAAGTGTATTAGGGACTGGCCATTAATTACTAAGGCTGTCTCTGTATATTAAATGTGTGCGACGATAGGTCTATAATAGGCCTTGCAATTGTTATAGTTCATGCAAACATTACTATCTTCAGAAGATAGCAATTAATGACACGATGCCATGTTATGTTCCTAGCATTAAAATATATAATCATGGAAAATAATCATAATAACATTTATTTACAAAATAAATAAAGCCACATAAACAGAATGGCTAATACAAACAAAGATAGAAGAACGAAAAGTCACTTTGTGTATTAGGGACTGGTCATTATTTACTAACGCTGTCTCTGTATGTTAATTGTGTGCGACTATAGGTGTATAATAGGCCTTGTCATTGTTATAGTTCATGCAAACATTACTATCTTCAGAAGATGACACGTTATGTTCTTATCATTTAAATATGAAATTATGGAAAATAAATAAAGTCACACATATCAAATAATGCGACATGAAGACAAAACTCTAAGATAACGTGCCGATTATTTAAAAAATGGACTTTATGATCGTTTAGAAATAAGCTTAGAGGCACACACAAGAAGAAGAAAAATAGAAGATTGGGCAAGGATTCGAACCTGGGGCCGCGGCGTGGAAGTCTCATATGTTAACCACTACACCAACCGGGCGTGTGTGCATGTTGTAATTGAATTATACGCTATCAATACACGTGCATTGTTATTGCAGCGGTGAATCATTGCAACGGTACACCATTACAACTCATCAAATTTCTCATTATTATGAAATGCAAAACTTTTTTTCTCAATGGATTAGTGTTTAGTGGACAATGTGAAACTCATAGGCTATCTTTTAGAAGAAATGAATCGCATCTTCGGTATGTTTCAACGGTTCACCCCTGCTGAATTTAAACATATATGACTATAGATTTATATTATTTCACCAATGGTACACCGTTGAAAGGTAGGTATGCGGTGCTTAATCTTTGCTTAAAAAGGGTCTATATGAACGGTATTTGTCCTCTAATCCCTTATCCATTAAAAAATCAGTTCTGTATTTCGTAGCAATGACACATTTGATGATTTCTTATGGTGAACCGATGATATTGATTCACCATTACGATGACAATACACGAGCATTGATAGCGTATAATTCAGTTACAATATGCACACACGCCCGGTTGGTGTAGTGGTTAACATATGAGACTTGCACCCCACTGTCCCGGGTTCGAATCCTTGTCTAAGCTTCTATTCGATAATGATTTATTTGTTGCTTCTTTTTTCTAACAATCATGATTTGCATTATTTGTTTTTAATCAGCACTATCATTGTGTCTTCTATTTCTTGAATAATCATAATGTCCTAGATTTTGGTACCGAAAGAGTGCAGATGTACTCATTCTTATAAATGGGTGTAATGGCTTGACAACTTTGATTTATTGTCAAAACAAAACAGGCATATTTCATGTTGGGTCTATATTTTTAAGTTATATAGCCACTGGTATTAAGATATATAGATATAGATACTGGTCTTGACATATATATAAACGACAGGAAGATGTTCTCTCAACGTTTAGCTGATGATATATGAGGTCGAGCATCCATCTGAATTTAAATAACTGGTCATGTCTATAGTTTCACTGCCATTTTAAGTGAAAAATATACCTCCGTATTTAAAAGTGACCGGTCCCTAAAAGTACGTTGACGCATATTGTTTGCACACGTGACCAGTGTTATAACCTATCTGTCGTCCAAATCTGGTGAAGAAATCTTTGTTTAATCTCATGTTATAGCCAAAAGACTTAACACAGATGATTTTTTTAGCAAATGACTCAGACAATCAAGGAAAAAAAGGTTGGCACACTTTGTCTTAATTACGGAAAAAAACCCGCCCCTCTCCCCGGAGGCAATGTTGATCCGAGTCATATTATCAGAAGCCATGGTAGGTCCCCCAACATTGATTGATGGGGGATGGGGAAGGATATAAGAAAGGGGGAGACTTTTGCTTTCTATTAAACAGTGCTATGTCCCAAGTCTGATCTCAATTGCGAGCACAGGGATATTTGTAATAAGTTGCGTCAAGTGTGCCAACTATTATTTTCCTTGATTGTCTGAGCGAAATCCTAAATTCACCATGTGGGATTGGTTTTTTGGCTATAACTTTAGAACCAAATGCCCGATGCTAACGAGGTTTTGCACGATTATTGTAGGGTATATTGTCAACATTCCCAAAAAGTTACAAGTATCAATTACGTCATTTAGGGATTGGTCAGTCAATACTTAGGCAACATATACGTCAAAACATGTTATTTTTACAATTTATTTTCATGGATGTGAAACAAAATGTTGAAGAACAATTAGAGTTCGTATATGTATTAATTGATTTCTAATCAACATTTGATAGACGGCATATTAAGTCAGACAAAAGTGTATTAGGGACTGGCCATTAATTACTAAGGCTGTCTCTGTATATTAAATGTGTGCGACGATAGGTCTATAATAGGCCTTGCAATTGTTATAGTTCATGCAAACATTACTATCTTCAGAAGATAGCAATTAATGACACGATGCCATGTTATGTTCCTAGCATTAAAATATATAATCATGGAAAATAATCATAATAACATTTATTTACAAAATAAATAAAGCCACATAAACAGAATGGCTAATACAAACAAAGATAGAAGAACGAAAAGTCACTTTGTGTATTAGGGACTGGTCATTATTTACTAACGCTGTCTCTGTATGTTAATTGTGTGCGACTATAGGTGTATAATAGGCCTTGTCATTGTTATAGTTCATGCAAACATTACTATCTTCAGAAGATGACACGTTATGTTCTTATCATTTAAATATGAAATTATGGAAAATAAATAAAGTCACACATATCAAATAATGCGACATGAAGACAAAACTCTAAGATAACGTGCCGATTATTTAAAAAATGGACTTTATGATCGTTTAGAAATAAGCTTAGAGGCACACACAAGAAGAAGAAAAATAGAAGATTGGGCAAGGATTCGAACCTGGGGCCGCGGCGTGGAAGTCTCATATGTTAACCACTACACCAACCGGGCGTGTGTGCATGTTGTAATTGAATTATACGCTATCAATACACGTGCATTGTTATTGCAGCGGTGAATCATTGCAACGGTACACCATTACAACTCATCAAATTTCTCATTATTATGAAATGCAAAACTTTTTTTCTCAATGGATTAGTGTTTAGTGGACAATGTGAAACTCATAGGCTATCTTTTAGAAGAAATGAATCGCATCTTCGGTATGTTTCAACGGTTCACCCCTGCTGAATTTAAACATATATGACTATAGATTTATATTATTTCACCAATGGTACACCGTTGAAAGGTAGGTATGCGGTGCTTAATCTTTGCTTAAAAAGGGTCTATATGAACGGTATTTGTCCTCTAATCCCTTATCCATTAAAAAATCAGTTCTGTATTTCGTAGCAATGACACATTTGATGATTTCTTATGGTGAACCGATGATATTGATTCACCATTACGATGACAATACACGAGCATTGATAGCGTATAATTCAGTTACAATATGCACACACGCCCGGTTGGTGTAGTGGTTAACATATGAGACTTGCACCCCACTGTCCCGGGTTCGAATCCTTGTCTAAGCTTCTATTCGATAATGATTTATTTGTTGCTTCTTTTTTCTAACAATCATGATTTGCATTATTTGTTTTTAATCAGCACTATCATTGTGTCTTCTATTTCTTGAATAATCATAATGTCCTAGATTTTGGTACCGAAAGAGTGCAGATGTACTCATTCTTATAAATGGGTGTAATGGCTTGACAACTTTGATTTATTGTCAAAACAAAACAGGCATATTTCATGTTGGGTCTATATTTTTAAGTTATATAGCCACTGGTATTAAGATATATAGATATAGATACTGGTCTTGACATATATATAAACGACAGGAAGATGTTCTCTCAACGTTTAGCTGATGATATATGAGGTCGAGCATCCATCTGAATTTAAATAACTGGTCATGTCTATAGTTTCACTGCCATTTTAAGTGAAAAATATACCTCCGTATTTAAAAGTGACCGGTCCCTAAAAGTACGTTGACGCATATTGTTTGCACACGTGACCAGTGTTATAACCTATCTGTCGTCCAAATCTGGTGAAGAAATCTTTGTTTAATCTCATGTTATAGCCAAAAGACTTAACACAGATGATTTTTTTAGCAAATGACTCAGACAATCAAGGAAAAAAAGGTTGGCACACTTTGTCTTAATTACGGAAAAAAACCCGCCCCTCTCCCCGGAGGCAATGTTGATCCGAGTCATATTATCAGAAGCCATGGTAGGTCCCCCAACATTGATTGATGGGGGATGGGGAAGGATATAAGAAAGGGGGAGACTTTTGCTTTCTATTAAACAGTGCTATGTCCCAAGTCTGATCTCAATTGCGAGCACAGGGATATTTGTAATAAGTTGCGTCAAGTGTGCCAACTATTATTTTCCTTGATTGTCTGAGCGAAATCCTAAATTCACCATGTGGGATTGGTTTTTTGGCTATAACTTTAGAACCAAATGCCCGATGCTAACGAGGTTTTGCACGATTATTGTAGGGTATATTGTCAACATTCCCAAAAAGTTACAAGTATCAATTACGTCATTTAGGGATTGGTCAGTCAATACTTAGGCAACATATACGTCAAAACATGTTATTTTTACAATTTATTTTCATGGATGTGAAACAAAATGTTGAAGAACAATTAGAGTTCGTATATGTATTAATTGATTTCTAATCAACATTTGATAGACGGCATATTAAGTCAGACAAAAGTGTATTAGGGACTGGCCATTAATTACTAAGGCTGTCTCTGTATATTAAATGTGTGCGACGATAGGTCTATAATAGGCCTTGCAATTGTTATAGTTCATGCAAACATTACTATCTTCAGAAGATAGCAATTAATGACACGATGCCATGTTATGTTCCTAGCATTAAAATATATAATCATGGAAAATAATCATAATAACATTTATTTACAAAATAAATAAAGCCACATAAACAGAATGGCTAATACAAACAAAGATAGAAGAACGAAAAGTCACTTTGTGTATTAGGGACTGGTCATTATTTACTAACGCTGTCTCTGTATGTTAATTGTGTGCGACTATAGGTGTATAATAGGCCTTGTCATTGTTATAGTTCATGCAAACATTACTATCTTCAGAAGATGACACGTTATGTTCTTATCATTTAAATATGAAATTATGGAAAATAAATAAAGTCACACATATCAAATAATGCGACATGAAGACAAAACTCTAAGATAACGTGCCGATTATTTAAAAAATGGACTTTATGATCGTTTAGAAATAAGCTTAGAGGCACACACAAGAAGAAGAAAAATAGAAGATTGGGCAAGGATTCGAACCTGGGGCCGCGGCGTGGAAGTCTCATATGTTAACCACTACACCAACCGGGCGTGTGTGCATGTTGTAATTGAATTATACGCTATCAATACACGTGCATTGTTATTGCAGCGGTGAATCATTGCAACGGTACACCATTACAACTCATCAAATTTCTCATTATTATGAAATGCAAAACTTTTTTTCTCAATGGATTAGTGTTTAGTGGACAATGTGAAACTCATAGGCTATCTTTTAGAAGAAATGAATCGCATCTTCGGTATGTTTCAACGGTTCACCCCTGCTGAATTTAAACATATATGACTATAGATTTATATTATTTCACCAATGGTACACCGTTGAAAGGTAGGTATGCGGTGCTTAATCTTTGCTTAAAAAGGGTCTATATGAACGGTATTTGTCCTCTAATCCCTTATCCATTAAAAAATCAGTTCTGTATTTCGTAGCAATGACACATTTGATGATTTCTTATGGTGAACCGATGATATTGATTCACCATTACGATGACAATACACGAGCATTGATAGCGTATAATTCAGTTACAATATGCACACACGCCCGGTTGGTGTAGTGGTTAACATATGAGACTTGCACCCCACTGTCCCGGGTTCGAATCCTTGTCTAAGCTTCTATTCGATAATGATTTATTTGTTGCTTCTTTTTTCTAACAATCATGATTTGCATTATTTGTTTTTAATCAGCACTATCATTGTGTCTTCTATTTCTTGAATAATCATAATGTCCTAGATTTTGGTACCGAAAGAGTGCAGATGTACTCATTCTTATAAATGGGTGTAATGGCTTGACAACTTTGATTTATTGTCAAAACAAAACAGGCATATTTCATGTTGGGTCTATATTTTTAAGTTATATAGCCACTGGTATTAAGATATATAGATATAGATACTGGTCTTGACATATATATAAACGACAGGAAGATGTTCTCTCAACGTTTAGCTGATGATATATGAGGTCGAGCATCCATCTGAATTTAAATAACTGGTCATGTCTATAGTTTCACTGCCATTTTAAGTGAAAAATATACCTCCGTATTTAAAAGTGACCGGTCCCTAAAAGTACGTTGACGCATATTGTTTGCACACGTGACCAGTGTTATAACCTATCTGTCGTCCAAATCTGGTGAAGAAATCTTTGTTTAATCTCATGTTATAGCCAAAAGACTTAACACAGATGATTTTTTTAGCAAATGACTCAGACAATCAAGGAAAAAAAGGTTGGCACACTTTGTCTTAATTACGGAAAAAAACCCGCCCCTCTCCCCGGAGGCAATGTTGATCCGAGTCATATTATCAGAAGCCATGGTAGGTCCCCCAACATTGATTGATGGGGGATGGGGAAGGATATAAGAAAGGGGGAGACTTTTGCTTTCTATTAAACAGTGCTATGTCCCAAGTCTGATCTCAATTGCGAGCACAGGGATATTTGTAATAAGTTGCGTCAAGTGTGCCAACTATTATTTTCCTTGATTGTCTGAGCGAAATCCTAAATTCACCATGTGGGATTGGTTTTTTGGCTATAACTTTAGAACCAAATGCCCGATGCTAACGAGGTTTTGCACGATTATTGTAGGGTATATTGTCAACATTCCCAAAAAGTTACAAGTATCAATTACGTCATTTAGGGATTGGTCAGTCAATACTTAGGCAACATATACGTCAAAACATGTTATTTTTACAATTTATTTTCATGGATGTGAAACAAAATGTTGAAGAACAATTAGAGTTCGTATATGTATTAATTGATTTCTAATCAACATTTGATAGACGGCATATTAAGTCAGACAAAAGTGTATTAGGGACTGGCCATTAATTACTAAGGCTGTCTCTGTATATTAAATGTGTGCGACGATAGGTCTATAATAGGCCTTGCAATTGTTATAGTTCATGCAAACATTACTATCTTCAGAAGATAGCAATTAATGACACGATGCCATGTTATGTTCCTAGCATTAAAATATATAATCATGGAAAATAATCATAATAACATTTATTTACAAAATAAATAAAGCCACATAAACAGAATGGCTAATACAAACAAAGATAGAAGAACGAAAAGTCACTTTGTGTATTAGGGACTGGTCATTATTTACTAACGCTGTCTCTGTATGTTAATTGTGTGCGACTATAGGTGTATAATAGGCCTTGTCATTGTTATAGTTCATGCAAACATTACTATCTTCAGAAGATGACACGTTATGTTCTTATCATTTAAATATGAAATTATGGAAAATAAATAAAGTCACACATATCAAATAATGCGACTTGAAGACAAAACTCTAAGATAACGTGCCGATTATTTAAAAAATGGACTTTATGATCGTTTAGAAATAAGCTTAGAGGCACACACAAGAAGAAGAAAAATAGAAGATTGGGCAAGGATTCGAACCTGGGGCCGCGGCGTGGAAGTCTCATATGTTAACCACTACACCAACCGGGCGTGTGTGCATGTTGTAATTGAATTATACGCTATCAATACACGTGCATTGTTATTGCAGCGGTGAATCATTGCAACGGTACACCATTACAACTCATCAAATTTCTCATTATTATGAAATGCAAAACTTTTTTTCTCAATGGATTAGTGTTTAGTGGACAATGTGAAACTCATAGGCTATCTTTTAGAAGAAATGAATCGCATCTTCGGTATGTTTCAACGGTTCACCCCTGCTGAATTTAAACATATATGACTATAGATTTATATTATTTCACCAATGGTACACCGTTGAAAGGTAGGTATGCGGTGCTTAATCTTTGCTTAAAAAGGGTCTATATGAACGGTATTTGTCCTCTAATCCCTTATCCATTAAAAAATCAGTTCTGTATTTCGTAGCAATGACACATTTGATGATTTCTTATGGTGAACCGATGATATTGATTCACCATTACGATGACAATACACGAGCATTGATAGCGTATAATTCAGTTACAATATGCACACACGCCCGGTTGGTGTAGTGGTTAACATATGAGACTTGCACCCCACTGTCCCGGGTTCGAATCCTTGTCTAAGCTTCTATTCGATAATGATTTATTTGTTGCTTCTTTTTTCTAACAATCATGATTTGCATTATTTGTTTTTAATCAGCACTATCATTGTGTCTTCTATTTCTTGAATAATCATAATGTCCTAGATTTTGGTACCGAAAGAGTGCAGATGTACTCATTCTTATAAATGGGTGTAATGGCTTGACAACTTTGATTTATTGTCAAAACAAAACAGGCATATTTCATGTTGGGTCTATATTTTTAAGTTATATAGCCACTGGTATTAAGATATATAGATATAGATACTGGTCTTGACATATATATAAACGACAGGAAGATGTTCTCTCAACGTTTAGCTGATGATATATGAGGTCGAGCATCCATCTGAATTTAAATAACTGGTCATGTCTATAGTTTCACTGCCATTTTAAGTGAAAAATATACCTCCGTATTTAAAAGTGACCGGTCCCTAAAAGTACGTTGACGCATATTGTTTGCACACGTGACCAGTGTTATAACCTATCTGTCGTCCAAATCTGGTGAAGAAATCTTTGTTTAATCTCATGTTATAGCCAAAAGACTTAACACAGATGATTTTTTTAGCAAATGACTCAGACAATCAAGGAAAAAAAGGTTGGCACACTTTGTCTTAATTACGGAAAAAAACCCGCCCCTCTCCCCGGAGGCAATGTTGATCCGAGTCATATTATCAGAAGCCATGGTAGGTCCCCCAACATTGATTGATGGGGGATGGGGAAGGATATAAGAAAGGGGGAGACTTTTGCTTTCTATTAAACAGTGCTATGTCCCAAGTCTGATCTCAATTGCGAGCACAGGGATATTTGTAATAAGTTGCGTCAAGTGTGCCAACTATTATTTTCCTTGATTGTCTGAGCGAAATCCTAAATTCACCATGTGGGATTGGTTTTTTGGCTATAACTTTAGAACCAAATGCCCGATGCTAACGAGGTTTTGCACGATTATTGTAGGGTATATTGTCAACATTCCCAAAAAGTTACAAGTATCAATTACGTCATTTAGGGATTGGTCAGTCAATACTTAGGCAACATATACGTCAAAACATGTTATTTTTACAATTTATTTTCATGGATGTGAAACAAAATGTTGAAGAACAATTAGAGTTCGTATATGTATTAATTGATTTCTAATCAACATTTGATAGACGGCATATTAAGTCAGACAAAAGTGTATTAGGGACTGGCCATTAATTACTAAGGCTGTCTCTGTATATTAAATGTGTGCGACGATAGGTCTATAATAGGCCTTGCAATTGTTATAGTTCATGCAAACATTACTATCTTCAGAAGATAGCAATTAATGACACGATGCCATGTTATGTTCCTAGCATTAAAATATATAATCATGGAAAATAATCATAATAACATTTATTTACAAAATAAATAAAGCCACATAAACAGAATGGCTAATACAAACAAAGATAGAAGAACGAAAAGTCACTTTGTGTATTAGGGACTGGTCATTATTTACTAACGCTGTCTCTGTATGTTAATTGTGTGCGACTATAGGTGTATAATAGGCCTTGTCATTGTTATAGTTCATGCAAACATTACTATCTTCAGAAGATGACACGTTATGTTCTTATCATTTAAATATGAAATTATGGAAAATAAATAAAGTCACACATATCAAATAATGCGACATGAAGACAAAACTCTAAGATAACGTGCCGATTATTTAAAAAATGGACTTTATGATCGTTTAGAAATAAGCTTAGAGGCACACACAAGAAGAAGAAAAATAGAAGATTGGGCAAGGATTCGAACCTGGGGCCGCGGCGTGGAAGTCTCATATGTTAACCACTACACCAACCGGGCGTGTGTGCATGTTGTAATTGAATTATACGCTATCAATACACGTGCATTGTTATTGCAGCGGTGAATCATTGCAACGGTACACCATTACAACTCATCAAATTTCTCATTATTATGAAATGCAAAACTTTTTTTCTCAATGGATTAGTGTTTAGTGGACAATGTGAAACTCATAGGCTATCTTTTAGAAGAAATGAATCGCATCTTCGGTATGTTTCAACGGTTCACCCCTGCTGAATTTAAACATATATGACTATAGATTTATATTATTTCACCAATGGTACACCGTTGAAAGGTAGGTATGCGGTGCTTAATCTTTGCTTAAAAAGGGTCTATATGAACGGTATTTGTCCTCTAATCCCTTATCCATTAAAAAATCAGTTCTGTATTTCGTAGCAATGACACATTTGATGATTTCTTATGGTGAACCGATGATATTGATTCACCATTACGATGACAATACACGAGCATTGATAGCGTATAATTCAGTTACAATATGCACACACGCCCGGTTGGTGTAGTGGTTAACATATGAGACTTGCACCCCACTGTCCCGGGTTCGAATCCTTGTCTAAGCTTCTATTCGATAATGATTTATTTGTTGCTTCTTTTTTCTAACAATCATGATTTGCATTATTTGTTTTTAATCAGCACTATCATTGTGTCTTCTATTTCTTGAATAATCATAATGTCCTAGATTTTGGTACCGAAAGAGTGCAGATGTACTCATTCTTATAAATGGGTGTAATGGCTTGACAACTTTGATTTATTGTCAAAACAAAACAGGCATATTTCATGTTGGGTCTATATTTTTAAGTTATATAGCCACTGGTATTAAGATATATAGATATAGATACTGGTCTTGACATATATATAAACGACAGGAAGATGTTCTCTCAACGTTTAGCTGATGATATATGAGGTCGAGCATCCATCTGAATTTAAATAACTGGTCATGTCTATAGTTTCACTGCCATTTTAAGTGAAAAATATACCTCCGTATTTAAAAGTGACCGGTCCCTAAAAGTACGTTGACGCATATTGTTTGCACACGTGACCAGTGTTATAACCTATCTGTCGTCCAAATCTGGTGAAGAAATCTTTGTTTAATCTCATGTTATAGCCAAAAGACTTAACACAGATGATTTTTTTAGCAAATGACTCAGACAATCAAGGAAAAAAAGGTTGGCACACTTTGTCTTAATTACGGAAAAAAACCCGCCCCTCTCCCCGGAGGCAATGTTGATCCGAGTCATATTATCAGAAGCCATGGTAGGTCCCCCAACATTGATTGATGGGGGATGGGGAAGGATATAAGAAAGGGGGAGACTTTTGCTTTCTATTAAACAGTGCTATGTCCCAAGTCTGATCTCAATTGCGAGCACAGGGATATTTGTAATAAGTTGCGTCAAGTGTGCCAACTATTATTTTCCTTGATTGTCTGAGCGAAATCCTAAATTCACCATGTGGGATTGGTTTTTTGGCTATAACTTTAGAACCAAATGCCCGATGCTAACGAGGTTTTGCACGATTATTGTAGGGTATATTGTCAACATTCCCAAAAAGTTACAAGTATCAATTACGTCATTTAGGGATTGGTCAGTCAATACTTAGGCAACATATACGTCAAAACATGTTATTTTTACAATTTATTTTCATGGATGTGAAACAAAATGTTGAAGAACAATTAGAGTTCGTATATGTATTAATTGATTTCTAATCAACATTTGATAGACGGCATATTAAGTCAGACAAAAGTGTATTAGGGACTGGCCATTAATTACTAAGGCTGTCTCTGTATATTAAATGTGTGCGACGATAGGTCTATAATAGGCCTTGCAATTGTTATAGTTCATGCAAACATTACTATCTTCAGAAGATAGCAATTAATGACACGATGCCATGTTATGTTCCTAGCATTAAAATATATAATCATGGAAAATAATCATAATAACATTTATTTACAAAATAAATAAAGCCACATAAACAGAATGGCTAATACAAACAAAGATAGAAGAACGAAAAGTCACTTTGTGTATTAGGGACTGGTCATTATTTACTAACGCTGTCTCTGTATGTTAATTGTGTGCGACTATAGGTGTATAATAGGCCTTGTCATTGTTATAGTTCATGCAAACATTACTATCTTCAGAAGATGACACGTTATGTTCTTATCATTTAAATATGAAATTATGGAAAATAAATAAAGTCACACATATCAAATAATGCGACATGAAGACAAAACTCTAAGATAACGTGCCGATTATTTAAAAAATGGACTTTATGATCGTTTAGAAATAAGCTTAGAGGCACACACAAGAAGAAGAAAAATAGAAGATTGGGCAAGGATTCGAACCTGGGGCCGCGGCGTGGAAGTCTCATATGTTAACCACTACACCAACCGGGCGTGTGTGCATGTTGTAATTGAATTATACGCTATCAATACACGTGCATTGTTATTGCAGCGGTGAATCATTGCAACGGTACACCATTACAACTCATCAAATTTCTCATTATTATGAAATGCAAAACTTTTTTTCTCAATGGATTAGTGTTTAGTGGACAATGTGAAACTCATAGGCTATCTTTTAGAAGAAATGAATCGCATCTTCGGTATGTTTCAACGGTTCACCCCTGCTGAATTTAAACATATATGACTATAGATTTATATTATTTCACCAATGGTACACCGTTGAAAGGTAGGTATGCGGTGCTTAATCTTTGCTTAAAAAGGGTCTATATGAACGGTATTTGTCCTCTAATCCCTTATCCATTAAAAAATCAGTTCTGTATTTCGTAGCAATGACACATTTGATGATTTCTTATGGTGAACCGATGATATTGATTCACCATTACGATGACAATACACGAGCATTGATAGCGTATAATTCAGTTACAATATGCACACACGCCCGGTTGGTGTAGTGGTTAACATATGAGACTTGCACCCCACTGTCCCGGGTTCGAATCCTTGTCTAAGCTTCTATTCGATAATGATTTATTTGTTGCTTCTTTTTTCTAACAATCATGATTTGCATTATTTGTTTTTAATCAGCACTATCATTGTGTCTTCTATTTCTTGAATAATCATAATGTCCTAGATTTTGGTACCGAAAGAGTGCAGATGTACTCATTCTTATAAATGGGTGTAATGGCTTGACAACTTTGATTTATTGTCAAAACAAAACAGGCATATTTCATGTTGGGTCTATATTTTTAAGTTATATAGCCACTGGTATTAAGATATATAGATATAGATACTGGTCTTGACATATATATAAACGACAGGAAGATGTTCTCTCAACGTTTAGCTGATGATATATGAGGTCGAGCATCCATCTGAATTTAAATAACTGGTCATGTCTATAGTTTCACTGCCATTTTAAGTGAAAAATATACCTCCGTATTTAAAAGTGACCGGTCCCTAAAAGTACGTTGACGCATATTGTTTGCACACGTGACCAGTGTTATAACCTATCTGTCGTCCAAATCTGGTGAAGAAATCTTTGTTTAATCTCATGTTATAGCCAAAAGACTTAACACAGATGATTTTTTTAGCAAATGACTCAGACAATCAAGGAAAAAAAGGTTGGCACACTTTGTCTTAATTACGGAAAAAAACCCGCCCCTCTCCCCGGAGGCAATGTTGATCCGAGTCATATTATCAGAAGCCATGGTAGGTCCCCCAACATTGATTGATGGGGGATGGGGAAGGATATAAGAAAGGGGGAGACTTTTGCTTTCTATTAAACAGTGCTATGTCCCAAGTCTGATCTCAATTGCGAGCACAGGGATATTTGTAATAAGTTGCGTCAAGTGTGCCAACTATTATTTTCCTTGATTGTCTGAGCGAAATCCTAAATTCACCATGTGGGATTGGTTTTTTGGCTATAACTTTAGAACCAAATGCCCGATGCTAACGAGGTTTTGCACGATTATTGTAGGGTATATTGTCAACATTCCCAAAAAGTTACAAGTATCAATTACGTCATTTAGGGATTGGTCAGTCAATACTTAGGCAACATATACGTCAAAACATGTTATTTTTACAATTTATTTTCATGGATGTGAAACAAAATGTTGAAGAACAATTAGAGTTCGTATATGTATTAATTGATTTCTAATCAACATTTGATAGACGGCATATTAAGTCAGACAAAAGTGTATTAGGGACTGGCCATTAATTACTAAGGCTGTCTCTGTATATTAAATGTGTGCGACGATAGGTCTATAATAGGCCTTGCAATTGTTATAGTTCATGCAAACATTACTATCTTCAGAAGATAGCAATTAATGACACGATGCCATGTTATGTTCCTAGCATTAAAATATATAATCATGGAAAATAATCATAATAACATTTATTTACAAAATAAATAAAGCCACATAAACAGAATGGCTAATACAAACAAAGATAGAAGAACGAAAAGTCACTTTGTGTATTAGGGACTGGTCATTATTTACTAACGCTGTCTCTGTATGTTAATTGTGTGCGACTATAGGTGTATAATAGGCCTTGTCATTGTTATAGTTCATGCAAACATTACTATCTTCAGAAGATGACACGTTATGTTCTTATCATTTAAATATGAAATTATGGAAAATAAATAAAGTCACACATATCAAATAATGCGACATGAAGACAAAACTCTAAGATAACGTGCCGATTATTTAAAAAATGGACTTTATGATCGTTTAGAAATAAGCTTAGAGGCACACACAAGAAGAAGAAAAATAGAAGATTGGGCAAGGATTCGAACCTGGGGCCGCGGCGTGGAAGTCTCATATGTTAACCACTACACCAACCGGGCGTGTGTGCATGTTGTAATTGAATTATACGCTATCAATACACGTGCATTGTTATTGCAGCGGTGAATCATTGCAACGGTACACCATTACAACTCATCAAATTTCTCATTATTATGAAATGCAAAACTTTTTTTCTCAATGGATTAGTGTTTAGTGGACAATGTGAAACTCATAGGCTATCTTTTAGAAGAAATGAATCGCATCTTCGGTATGTTTCAACGGTTCACCCCTGCTGAATTTAAACATATATGACTATAGATTTATATTATTTCACCAATGGTACACCGTTGAAAGGTAGGTATGCGGTGCTTAATCTTTGCTTAAAAAGGGTCTATATGAACGGTATTTGTCCTCTAATCCCTTATCCATTAAAAAATCAGTTCTGTATTTCGTAGCAATGACACATTTGATGATTTCTTATGGTGAACCGATGATATTGATTCACCATTACGATGACAATACACGAGCATTGATAGCGTATAATTCAGTTACAATATGCACACACGCCCGGTTGGTGTAGTGGTTAACATATGAGACTTGCACCCCACTGTCCCGGGTTCGAATCCTTGTCTAAGCTTCTATTCGATAATGATTTATTTGTTGCTTCTTTTTTCTAACAATCATGATTTGCATTATTTGTTTTTAATCAGCACTATCATTGTGTCTTCTATTTCTTGAATAATCATAATGTCCTAGATTTTGGTACCGAAAGAGTGCAGATGTACTCATTCTTATAAATGGGTGTAATGGCTTGACAACTTTGATTTATTGTCAAAACAAAACAGGCATATTTCATGTTGGGTCTATATTTTTAAGTTATATAGCCACTGGTATTAAGATATATAGATATAGATACTGGTCTTGACATATATATAAACGACAGGAAGATGTTCTCTCAACGTTTAGCTGATGATATATGAGGTCGAGCATCCATCTGAATTTAAATAACTGGTCATGTCTATAGTTTCACTGCCATTTTAAGTGAAAAATATACCTCCGTATTTAAAAGTGACCGGTCCCTAAAAGTACGTTGACGCATATTGTTTGCACACGTGACCAGTGTTATAACCTATCTGTCGTCCAAATCTGGTGAAGAAATCTTTGTTTAATCTCATGTTATAGCCAAAAGACTTAACACAGATGATTTTTTTAGCAAATGACTCAGACATGTCTGAGCGAAATCCTAAATTCACCATGTGGGATTGGTTTTTTGGCTATAACTTTAGAACCAAATGCCCGATGCTAACGAGGTTTTGCACGATTATTGTAGGGTATATTGTCAACATTCCCAAAAAGTTACAAGTATCAATTACGTCATTTAGGGATTGGTCAGTCAATACTTAGGCAACATATACGTCAAAACATGTTATTTTTACAATTTATTTTCATGGATGTGAAACAAAATGTTGAAGAACAATTAGAGTTCGTATATGTATTAATTGATTTCTAATCAACATTTGATAGACGGCATATTAAGTCAGACAAAAGTGTATTAGGGACTGGCCATTAATTACTAAGGCTGTCTCTGTATATTAAATGTGTGCGACGATAGGTCTATAATAGGCCTTGCAATTGTTATAGTTCATGCAAACATTACTATCTTCAGAAGATAGCAATTAATGACACGATGCCATGTTATGTTCCTAGCATTAAAATATATAATCATGGAAAATAATCATAATAACATTTATTTACAAAATAAATAAAGCCACATAAACAGAATGGCTAATACAAACAAAGATAGAAGAACGAAAAGTCACTTTGTGTATTAGGGACTGGTCATTATTTACTAACGCTGTCTCTGTATGTTAATTGTGTGCGACTATAGGTGTATAATAGGCCTTGTCATTGTTATAGTTCATGCAAACATTACTATCTTCAGAAGATGACACGTTATGTTCTTATCATTTAAATATGAAATTATGGAAAATAAATAAAGTCACACATATCAAATAATGCGACATGAAGACAAAACTCTAAGATAACGTGCCGATTATTTAAAAAATGGACTTTATGATCGTTTAGAAATAAGCTTAGAGGCACACACAAGAAGAAGAAAAATAGAAGATTGGGCAAGGATTCGAACCTGGGGCCGCGGCGTGGAAGTCTCATATGTTAACCACTACACCAACCGGGCGTGTGTGCATGTTGTAATTGAATTATACGCTATCAATACACGTGCATTGTTATTGCAGCGGTGAATCATTGCAACGGTACACCATTACAACTCATCAAATTTCTCATTATTATGAAATGCAAAACTTTTTTTCTCAATGGATTAGTGTTTAGTGGACAATGTGAAACTCATAGGCTATCTTTTAGAAGAAATGAATCGCATCTTCGGTATGTTTCAACGGTTCACCCCTGCTGAATTTAAACATATATGACTATAGATTTATATTATTTCACCAATGGTACACCGTTGAAAGGTAGGTATGCGGTGCTTAATCTTTGCTTAAAAAGGGTCTATATGAACGGTATTTGTCCTCTAATCCCTTATCCATTAAAAAATCAGTTCTGTATTTCGTAGCAATGACACATTTGATGATTTCTTATGGTGAACCGATGATATTGATTCACCATTACGATGACAATACACGAGCATTGATAGCGTATAATTCAGTTACAATATGCACACACGCCCGGTTGGTGTAGTGGTTAACATATGAGACTTGCACCCCACTGTCCCGGGTTCGAATCCTTGTCTAAGCTTCTATTCGATAATGATTTATTTGTTGCTTCTTTTTTCTAACAATCATGATTTGCATTATTTGTTTTTAATCAGCACTATCATTGTGTCTTCTATTTCTTGAATAATCATAATGTCCTAGATTTTGGTACCGAAAGAGTGCAGATGTACTCATTCTTATAAATGGGTGTAATGGCTTGACAACTTTGATTTATTGTCAAAACAAAACAGGCATATTTCATGTTGGGTCTATATTTTTAAGTTATATAGCCACTGGTATTAAGATATATAGATATAGATACTGGTCTTGACATATATATAAACGACAGGAAGATGTTCTCTCAACGTTTAGCTGATGATATATGAGGTCGAGCATCCATCTGAATTTAAATAACTGGTCATGTCTATAGTTTCACTGCCATTTTAAGTGAAAAATATACCTCCGTATTTAAAAGTGACCGGTCCCTAAAAGTACGTTGACGCATATTGTTTGCACACGTGACCAGTGTTATAACCTATCTGTCGTCCAAATCTGGTGAAGAAATCTTTGTTTAATCTCATGTTATAGCCAAAAGACTTAACACAGATGATTTTTTTAGCAAATGACTCAGACAATCAAGGAAAAAAAGGTTGGCACACTTTGTCTTAATTACGGAAAAAAACCCGCCCCTCTCCCCGGAGGCAATGTTGATCCGAGTCATATTATCAGAAGCCATGGTAGGTCCCCCAACATTGATTGATGGGGGATGGGGAAGGATATAAGAAAGGGGGAGACTTTTGCTTTCTATTAAACAGTGCTATGTCCCAAGTCTGATCTCAATTGCGAGCACAGGGATATTTGTAATAAGTTGCGTCAAGTGTGCCAACTATTATTTTCCTTGATTGTCTGAGCGAAATCCTAAATTCACCATGTGGGATTGGTTTTTTGGCTATAACTTTAGAACCAAATGCCCGATGCTAACGAGGTTTTGCACGATTATTGTAGGGTATATTGTCAACATTCCCAAAAAGTTACAAGTATCAATTACGTCATTTAGGGATTGGTCAGTCAATACTTAGGCAACATATACGTCAAAACATGTTATTTTTACAATTTATTTTCATGGATGTGAAACAAAATGTTGAAGAACAATTAGAGTTCGTATATGTATTAATTGATTTCTAATCAACATTTGATAGACGGCATATTAAGTCAGACAAAAGTGTATTAGGGACTGGCCATTAATTACTAAGGCTGTCTCTGTATATTAAATGTGTGCGACGATAGGTCTATAATAGGCCTTGCAATTGTTATAGTTCATGCAAACATTACTATCTTCAGAAGATAGCAATTAATGACACGATGCCATGTTATGTTCCTAGCATTAAAATATATAATCATGGAAAATAATCATAATAACATTTATTTACAAAATAAATAAAGCCACATAAACAGAATGGCTAATACAAACAAAGATAGAAGAACGAAAAGTCACTTTGTGTATTAGGGACTGGTCATTATTTACTAACGCTGTCTCTGTATGTTAATTGTGTGCGACTATAGGTGTATAATAGGCCTTGTCATTGTTATAGTTCATGCAAACATTACTATCTTCAGAAGATGACACGTTATGTTCTTATCATTTAAATATGAAATTATGGAAAATAAATAAAGTCACACATATCAAATAATGCGACATGAAGACAAAACTCTAAGATAACGTGCCGATTATTTAAAAAATGGACTTTATGATCGTTTAGAAATAAGCTTAGAGGCACACACAAGAAGAAGAAAAATAGAAGATTGGGCAAGGATTCGAACCTGGGGCCGCGGCGTGGAAGTCTCATATGTTAACCACTACACCAACCGGGCGTGTGTGCATGTTGTAATTGAATTATACGCTATCAATACACGTGCATTGTTATTGCAGCGGTGAATCATTGCAACGGTACACCATTACAACTCATCAAATTTCTCATTATTATGAAATGCAAAACTTTTTTTCTCAATGGATTAGTGTTTAGTGGACAATGTGAAACTCATAGGCTATCTTTTAGAAGAAATGAATCGCATCTTCGGTATGTTTCAACGGTTCACCCCTGCTGAATTTAAACATATATGACTATAGATTTATATTATTTCACCAATGGTACACCGTTGAAAGGTAGGTATGCGGTGCTTAATCTTTGCTTAAAAAGGGTCTATATGAACGGTATTTGTCCTCTAATCCCTTATCCATTAAAAAATCAGTTCTGTATTTCGTAGCAATGACACATTTGATGATTTCTTATGGTGAACCGATGATATTGATTCACCATTACGATGACAATACACGAGCATTGATAGCGTATAATTCAGTTACAATATGCACACACGCCCGGTTGGTGTAGTGGTTAACATATGAGACTTGCACCCCACTGTCCCGGGTTCGAATCCTTGTCTAAGCTTCTATTCGATAATGATTTATTTGTTGCTTCTTTTTTCTAACAATCATGATTTGCATTATTTGTTTTTAATCAGCACTATCATTGTGTCTTCTATTTCTTGAATAATCATAATGTCCTAGATTTTGGTACCGAAAGAGTGCAGATGTACTCATTCTTATAAATGGGTGTAATGGCTTGACAACTTTGATTTATTGTCAAAACAAAACAGGCATATTTCATGTTGGGTCTATATTTTTAAGTTATATAGCCACTGGTATTAAGATATATAGATATAGATACTGGTCTTGACATATATATAAACGACAGGAAGATGTTCTCTCAACGTTTAGCTGATGATATATGAGGTCGAGCATCCATCTGAATTTAAATAACTGGTCATGTCTATAGTTTCACTGCCATTTTAAGTGAAAAATATACCTCCGTATTTAAAAGTGACCGGTCCCTAAAAGTACGTTGACGCATATTGTTTGCACACGTGACCAGTGTTATAACCTATCTGTCGTCCAAATCTGGTGAAGAAATCTTTGTTTAATCTCATGTTATAGCCAAAAGACTTAACACAGATGATTTTTTTAGCAAATGACTCAGACAATCAAGGAAAAAAAGGTTGGCACACTTTGTCTTAATTACGGAAAAAAACCCGCCCCTCTCCCCGGAGGCAATGTTGATCCGAGTCATATTATCAGAAGCCATGGTAGGTCCCCCAACATTGATTGATGGGGGATGGGGAAGGATATAAGAAAGGGGGAGACTTTTGCTTTCTATTAAACAGTGCTATGTCCCAAGTCTGATCTCAATTGCGAGCACAGGGATATTTGTAATAAGTTGCGTCAAGTGTGCCAACTATTATTTTCCTTGATTGTCTGAGCGAAATCCTAAATTCACCATGTGGGATTGGTTTTTTGGCTATAACTTTAGAACCAAATGCCCGATGCTAACGAGGTTTTGCACGATTATTGTAGGGTATATTGTCAACATTCCCAAAAAGTTACAAGTATCAATTACGTCATTTAGGGATTGGTCAGTCAATACTTAGGCAACATATACGTCAAAACATGTTATTTTTACAATTTATTTTCATGGATGTGAAACAAAATGTTGAAGAACAATTAGAGTTCGTATATGTATTAATTGATTTCTAATCAACATTTGATAGACGGCATATTAAGTCAGACAAAAGTGTATTAGGGACTGGCCATTAATTACTAAGGCTGTCTCTGTATATTAAATGTGTGCGACGATAGGTCTATAATAGGCCTTGCAATTGTTATAGTTCATGCAAACATTACTATCTTCAGAAGATAGCAATTAATGACACGATGCCATGTTATGTTCCTAGCATTAAAATATATAATCATGGAAAATAATCATAATAACATTTATTTACAAAATAAATAAAGCCACATAAACAGAATGGCTAATACAAACAAAGATAGAAGAACGAAAAGTCACTTTGTGTATTAGGGACTGGTCATTATTTACTAACGCTGTCTCTGTATGTTAATTGTGTGCGACTATAGGTGTATAATAGGCCTTGTCATTGTTATAGTTCATGCAAACATTACTATCTTCAGAAGATGACACGTTATGTTCTTATCATTTAAATATGAAATTATGGAAAATAAATAAAGTCACACATATCAAATAATGCGACATGAAGACAAAACTCTAAGATAACGTGCCGATTATTTAAAAAATGGACTTTATGATCGTTTAGAAATAAGCTTAGAGGCACACACAAGAAGAAGAAAAATAGAAGATTGGGCAAGGATTCGAACCTGGGGCCGCGGCGTGGAAGTCTCATATGTTAACCACTACACCAACCGGGCGTGTGTGCATGTTGTAATTGAATTATACGCTATCAATACACGTGCATTGTTATTGCAGCGGTGAATCATTGCAACGGTACACCATTACAACTCATCAAATTTCTCATTATTATGAAATGCAAAACTTTTTTTCTCAATGGATTAGTGTTTAGTGGACAATGTGAAACTCATAGGCTATCTTTTAGAAGAAATGAATCGCATCTTCGGTATGTTTCAACGGTTCACCCCTGCTGAATTTAAACATATATGACTATAGATTTATATTATTTCACCAATGGTACACCGTTGAAAGGTAGGTATGCGGTGCTTAATCTTTGCTTAAAAAGGGTCTATATGAACGGTATTTGTCCTCTAATCCCTTATCCATTAAAAAATCAGTTCTGTATTTCGTAGCAATGACACATTTGATGATTTCTTATGGTGAACCGATGATATTGATTCACCATTACGATGACAATACACGAGCATTGATAGCGTATAATTCAGTTACAATATGCACACACGCCCGGTTGGTGTAGTGGTTAACATATGAGACTTGCACCCCACTGTCCCGGGTTCGAATCCTTGTCTAAGCTTCTATTCGATAATGATTTATTTGTTGCTTCTTTTTTCTAACAATCATGATTTGCATTATTTGTTTTTAATCAGCACTATCATTGTGTCTTCTATTTCTTGAATAATCATAATGTCCTAGATTTTGGTACCGAAAGAGTGCAGATGTACTCATTCTTATAAATGGGTGTAATGGCTTGACAACTTTGATTTATTGTCAAAACAAAACAGGCATATTTCATGTTGGGTCTATATTTTTAAGTTATATAGCCACTGGTATTAAGATATATAGATATAGATACTGGTCTTGACATATATATAAACGACAGGAAGATGTTCTCTCAACGTTTAGCTGATGATATATGAGGTCGAGCATCCATCTGAATTTAAATAACTGGTCATGTCTATAGTTTCACTGCCATTTTAAGTGAAAAATATACCTCCGTATTTAAAAGTGACCGGTCCCTAAAAGTACGTTGACGCATATTGTTTGCACACGTGACCAGTGTTATAACCTATCTGTCGTCCAAATCTGGTGAAGAAATCTTTGTTTAATCTCATGTTATAGCCAAAAGACTTAACACAGATGATTTTTTTAGCAAATGACTCAGACAATCAAGGAAAAAAAGGTTGGCACACTTTGTCTTAATTACGGAAAAAAACCCGCCCCTCTCCCCGGAGGCAATGTTGATCCGAGTCATATTATCAGAAGCCATGGTAGGTCCCCCAACATTGATTGATGGGGGATGGGGAAGGATATAAGAAAGGGGGAGACTTTTGCTTTCTATTAAACAGTGCTATGTCCCAAGTCTGATCTCAATTGCGAGCACAGGGATATTTGTAATAAGTTGCGTCAAGTGTGCCAACTATTATTTTCCTTGATTGCGGGTCGAACCCGGGTTGATCGATATTTCATTTTCTGTTCACACTAGCGCTATATGTATGTGTTGAAATTGAAACCCATTGCCTCCATCTGGCGTGATATATTGGCGTAAATATCCTTATTGTGGATCATTGAGTTCAAACTACTATGCACGGTCTCATCCGCCCAGAGTTCCATCATGGCTTCCGTTTCAATTTGACTCCATTTATTTGTCATTTTGACAAATTTTAATAAAGATTTCAACCAGAACCAGAAGCAGACGAGAGCGTGCGAAGCAAAGCTGAAAACTGACGTAAACAACTACGGTCAGAGGTTAGCATTCAGGTTAGCTACTTCCGGCAACCCGGATCGAACAGCGATTTCTGTTCACACTTCAGTCGACCCGGGTAGAACCCGGGTTGAACCCGGGTTCTACCCTTCACTTTCGCAGGGTTGTAATTTTCGACCCGGGTCGGTTTTTTGAGCCTATTTTTCTGTTCACACTAGACTTCAACCCGGGTTCGACCCGGGTCGTGGAGAAAACTAGCTATAGTGTGAACACGCCCTAAGGGCGTGTTCACACTATAGCTTTTTCCTCAACCCGGGTCGGACCCAGGTCGAACCCGGATTGATCGATAATTCATTTTCTGTTCACACTAGAGCGCTATGTATGTCAAACTCTGTTTGTTGCAAGTGTTGGCCGTGGTTGTTTTTTGGGGTTTTTTTAACTGGATATTTAAGCTTTATCTCAAACTGTTTTTAAGCTAAAAAGTTTATGAAATACGTATGTAGGGATTCTGTACGCCGGTCTGAAGAAAAAAAATCTGGTGCAGAACATAACATGCAATCTATATTCTAAAACACTGGCAAATCCAAAGAAAGGGTTCCAGAGTCCAGACTTGTTGTTATGTGTTTCAGTATCTGTGAATTTTTTCTTGAGTGCTTTGATTTTATTTTGACATTGCTCAATGTTGCTCAATGTTACGGTGAAAACCCATTGCCTCCATCTGGCGTGATTTATTGACGTACATATCCTTATTGTGGATCATTGAGTTCAAACTAATTTGCACGGTCTCATCCGCCCAGAGTTCCATCATGGCTTCCGTTTCAATTTGACTCCATTTATTTGCCATTTTGACAAATGTGATTAAGATTTCAACCAGAACCAAAGGCAGACGAGAGCGTGCGAAGCAAAGCTGAAAACTGACGTAAACAACTACGGTCAGAGGTTAGCAGTCAGGTTTGCAACCCGGGTCGAACAGCGATTTCTGTTCACACTACAGTCGACCCGGGTTGAACCCGGGTTCTACCCTTCACTTTCGCAGGGTTGTAATTTTCGACCCGCAATCATGTTCAAAACTGTTGGGACACTTCCTGCATGTCCTGTGAAACGGTGGTCCCTCCCCCTAAACTCAATGTTGGTCCATATAAAGCATCGTCCAGCAACGGGCTGTGTTATATATATCAGCCCCAACATTGGTTTGGGGTGGGGGGGGGGGGGTTGAGAGGGATGGCAGCTTTACATAAACTAGTTTTGACTATCATACTTTCAACTGACAGCTTTTTACTAATTTTGAAAGATATTTGATGCGCACGTGTATAGTGTCCCAACAGGTTTTGAACAAGATTGTATTAAAGCATTGTAAAAATAATGTACTAAATTCATATAAGTCCTTGTAACTGCATTAAATAAGTTCCAAATTATCTTATATTTGGCAATATTAGAGAGCGATAATGTGCCATTAGTATCGTTTATTTAAGAAAAGAATGGGTTAGTAATGTCTTCAATTTAAAGGGGCATTGTCTGAATTACGCACCTAAATGGTACTTTTTAATAAAGACTTATTTCATAAGATATAGATAAAACAAATAATGTCATTAAATGAACTAATGATTGTGTTACTGTGGTAGTGTGGGGGTGTTGTGGGGGTGACCGTTTATTTCGGATTAATATACTCTTAATTGAAGCATGTTAATTGAGACGCCATAATAATTAAGATTCGTATTCGTATTTGTATAGAGGTAGATGTCAACAAACACAAAATATCCATTTGACAACGTAATACATCACCTATAAATCGCATGTTATTATTAAACATATTATACCAATTCGTAAGGTCCGGAAAAATGAAATCAACTTTAGAATGAAAAGTTACAAACATTTCCAAAATGAAATACAAAACTAAACAAACGAAAACAAAACCATAAAAACAAGAACCTATCGAGATTCGAACCAGCAATCTACTTATTCTAAGACAGGAAACATACCACTGAGCTAACTGGGGAGTCAGCTTTTTGAAGAGGCATTTTGCTTATTAACTCTAGCACCGTATCGATCAACCACGGTCAACCCATCAATTACAATAGAACCCTATGTACGGTCTACCAGAATGAATAGAAAGGAAGTATTGATCATCTTTTAAGATATTATTGGTAGACCGTGGTTAATCGTGTTGAATTCGCAAAAATGATTATTATTTGAACAGTATGAAAGTGTATATAATGTTAACCGTGGTAGACCGATAATAATAAGTGTATTTCCATACTTAATCATCTCAAGAAGAATATTAGTTTAACAAGATAAATTATTATACCTTATCTTCTTATACTAGTACAACGTATTGCCCTACTAGTGTAGTGGTTTCGACTGACACCGCAGACTCTGTCCATGGGTTCGAATCTCAGCGCGGCAGTTTAGTTACATTTTAATTTTTTACTTCAAATGTTTAAACAATTAAGATTTGAAATAAATGAGTTGATCAGGTTTGTACAACATGTTTTTTTTCGTCGCCTTGACGCACCGCCACTTGATGCAATCGTTTGAAACACTCGCCGCTGTAAATTAGATACTTTTGAAACTATGACACTTTATCAAAATACACGTTATTTATGTATTTCATTAAATATGTATACGTAATTAAACTATGAAGTTCAACTCGAAATGTTACAGAAGCAATGTTCTTCATTTCTTAAAAAGAATGGTTAAAATCGAAGCTACCGTTTACGAGATATACTGATTTTTGTATTTTTTATAGCTCATTTTTCCACTCCCTTAATACAATCATGTTCAAAACTGTTGGGACACTTCCTGCATGTCCTGTGAAACGGTGGTCCCTCCCCCTAAACTCAATGTTGGTCCATATAAAGCATCGTCCAGCAACGGGCTGTGTTATATATATCAGCCCCAACATTGGTTTGGGGGGGGGGGGGGTTGAGAGGGATGGCAGCTTTACATAAACTAGTTTTGACTATCATACTTTCAACTGACAGCTTTTTACTAATTTTGAAAGATATTTGATGCGCACGTGTATAGTGTCCCAACAGGTTTTGAACAAGATTGTATTAAAGCATTGTAAAAATAATGTACTAAATTCATATAAGTCCTTGTAACTGCATTAAATAAGTTCCAAATTATCTTATATTTGGCAATATTAGAGAGCGATAATGTGCCATTAGTATCGTTTATTTAAGAAAAGAATGGGTTAGTAATGTCTTCAATTTAAAGGGGCATTGTCTGAATTACGCACCTAAATGGTACTTTTTAATAAAGACTTATTTCATAAGATATAGATAAAACAAATAATGTCATTAAATGAACTAATGATTGTGTTACTGTGGTAGTGTGGGGGTGTTGTGGGGGTGACCGTTTATTTCGGATTAATATACTCTTAATTGAAGCATGTTAATTGAGACGCCATAATAATTAAGATTCGTATTCGTATTTGTATAGAGGTAGATGTCAACAAACACAAAATATCCATTTGACAACGTAATACATCACCTATAAATCGCATGTTATTATTAAACATATTATACCAATTCGTAAGGTCCGGAAAAATGAAATCAACTTTAGAATGAAAAGTTACAAACATTTCCAAAATGAAATACAAAACTAAACAAACGAAAACAAAACCATAAAAACAAGAACCTATCGAGATTCGAACCAGCAATCTACTTATTCTAAGACAGGAAACATACCACTGAGCTAACTGGGGAGTCAGCTTTTTGAAGAGGCATTTTGCTTATTAACTCTAGCACCGTATCGATCAACCACGGTCAACCCATCAATTACAATAGAACCCTATGTACGGTCTACCAGAATGAATAGAAAGGAAGTATTGATCATCTTTTAAGATATTATTGGTAGACCGTGGTTAATCGTGTTGAATTCGCAAAAATGATTATTATTTGAACAGTATGAAAGTGTATATAATGTTAACCGTGGTAGACCGATAATAATAAGTGTATTTCCATACTTAATCATCTCAAGAAGAATATTAGTTTAACAAGATAAATTATTATACCTTATCTTCTTATACTAGTACAACGTATTGCCCTACTAGTGTAGTGGTTTCGACTGACACCGCAGACTCTGTCCATGGGTTCGAATCTCAGCGCGGCAGTTTAGTTACATTTTAATTTTTTACTTCAAATGTTTAAACAATTAAGATTTGAAATAAATGAGTTGATCAGGTTTGTACAACATGTTTTTTTTCGTCGCCTTGACGCACCGCCACTTGATGCAATCGTTTGAAACACTCGCCGCTGTAAATTAGATACTTTTGAAACTATGACACTTTATCAAAATACACGTTATTTATGTATTTCATTAAATATGTATACGTAATTAAACTATGAAGTTCAACTCGAAATGTTACAGAAGCAATGTTCTTCATTTCTTAAAAAGAATGGTTAAAATCGAAGCTACCGTTTACGAGATATACTGATTTTTGTATTTTTTATAGCTCATTTTTCCACTCCCTTAATACAATCATGTTCAAAACTGTTGGGACACTTCCTGCATGTCCTGTGAAACGGTGGTCCCTCCCCCTAAACTCAATGTTGGTCCATATAAAGCATCGTCCAGCAACGGGCTGTGTTATATATATCAGCCCCAACATTGGTTTGGGGGGGGGGGGGGTTGAGAGGGATGGCAGCTTTACATAAACTAGTTTTGACTATCATACTTTCAACTGACAGCTTTTTACTAATTTTGAAAGATATTTGATGCGCACGTGTATAGTGTCCCAACAGGTTTTGAACAAGATTGTATTAAAGCATTGTAAAAATAATGTACTAAATTCATATAAGTCCTTGTAACTGCATTAAATAAGTTCCAAATTATCTTATATTTGGCAATATTAGAGAGCGATAATGTGCCATTAGTATCGTTTATTTAAGAAAAGAATGGGTTAGTAATGTCTTCAATTTAAAGGGGCATTGTCTGAATTACGCACCTAAATGGTACTTTTTAATAAAGACTTATTTCATAAGATATAGATAAAACAAATAATGTCATTAAATGAACTAATGATTGTGTTACTGTGGTAGTGTGGGGGTGTTGTGGGGGTGACCGTTTATTTCGGATTAATATACTCTTAATTGAAGCATGTTAATTGAGACGCCATAATAATTAAGATTCGTATTCGTATTTGTATAGAGGTAGATGTCAACAAACACAAAATATCCATTTGACAACGTAATACATCACCTATAAATCGCATGTTATTATTAAACATATTATACCAATTCGTAAGGTCCGGAAAAATGAAATCAACTTTAGAATGAAAAGTTACAAACATTTCCAAAATGAAATACAAAACTAAACAAACGAAAACAAAACCATAAAAACAAGAACCTATCGAGATTCGAACCAGCAATCTACTTATTCTAAGACAGGAAACATACCACTGAGCTAACTGGGGAGTCAGCTTTTTGAAGAGGCATTTTGCTTATTAACTCTAGCACCGTATCGATCAACCACGGTCAACCCATCAATTACAATAGAACCCTATGTACGGTCTACCAGAATGAATAGAAAGGAAGTATTGATCATCTTTTAAGATATTATTGGTAGACCGTGGTTAATCGTGTTGAATTCGCAAAAATGATTATTATTTGAACAGTATGAAAGTGTATATAATGTTAACCGTGGTAGACCGATAATAATAAGTGTATTTCCATACTTAATCATCTCAAGAAGAATATTAGTTTAACAAGATAAATTATTATACCTTATCTTCTTATACTAGTACAACGTATTGCCCTACTAGTGTAGTGGTTTCGACTGACACCGCAGACTCTGTCCATGGGTTCGAATCTCAGCGCGGCAGTTTAGTTACATTTTAATTTTTTACTTCAAATGTTTAAACAATTAAGATTTGAAATAAATGAGTTGATCAGGTTTGTACAACATGTTTTTTTTCGTCGCCTTGACGCACCGCCACTTGATGCAATCGTTTGAAACACTCGCCGCTGTAAATTAGATACTTTTGAAACTATGACACTTTATCAAAATACACGTTATTTATGTATTTCATTAAATATGTATACGTAATTAAACTATGAAGTTCAACTCGAAATGTTACAGAAGCAATGTTCTTCATTTCTTAAAAAGAATGGTTAAAATCGAAGCTACCGTTTACGAGATATACTGATTTTTGTATTTTTTATAGCTCATTTTTCCACTCCCTTAATACAATCATGTTCAAAACTGTTGGGACACTTCCTGCATGTCCTGTGAAACGGTGGTCCCTCCCCCTAAACTCAATGTTGGTCCATATAAAGCATCGTCCAGCAACGGGCTGTGTTATATATATCAGCCCCAACATTGGTTTGGGGGGGGGGGGGGGTTGAGAGGGATGGCAGCTTTACATAAACTAGTTTTGACTATCATACTTTCAACTGACAGCTTTTTACTAATTTTGAAAGATATTTGATGCGCACGTGTATAGTGTCCCAACAGGTTTTGAACAAGATTGTATTAAAGCATTGTAAAAATAATGTACTAAATTCATATAAGTCCTTGTAACTGCATTAAATAAGTTCCAAATTATCTTATATTTGGCAATATTAGAGAGCGATAATGTGCCATTAGTATCGTTTATTTAAGAAAAGAATGGGTTAGTAATGTCTTCAATTTAAAGGGGCATTGTCTGAATTACGCACCTAAATGGTACTTTTTAATAAAGACTTATTTCATAAGATATAGATAAAACAAATAATGTCATTAAATGAACTAATGATTGTGTTACTGTGGTAGTGTGGGGGTGTTGTGGGGGTGACCGTTTATTTCGGATTAATATACTCTTAATTGAAGCATGTTAATTGAGACGCCATAATAATTAAGATTCGTATTCGTATTTGTATAGAGGTAGATGTCAACAAACACAAAATATCCATTTGACAACGTAATACATCACCTATAAATCGCATGTTATTATTAAACATATTATACCAATTCGTAAGGTCCGGAAAAATGAAATCAACTTTAGAATGAAAAGTTACAAACATTTCCAAAATGAAATACAAAACTAAACAAACGAAAACAAAACCATAAAAACAAGAACCTATCGAGATTCGAACCAGCAATCTACTTATTCTAAGACAGGAAACATACCACTGAGCTAACTGGGGAGTCAGCTTTTTGAAGAGGCATTTTGCTTATTAACTCTAGCACCGTATCGATCAACCACGGTCAACCCATCAATTACAATAGAACCCTATGTACGGTCTACCAGAATGAATAGAAAGGAAGTATTGATCATCTTTTAAGATATTATTGGTAGACCGTGGTTAATCGTGTTGAATTCGCAAAAATGATTATTATTTGAACAGTATGAAAGTGTATATAATGTTAACCGTGGTAGACCGATAATAATAAGTGTATTTCCATACTTAATCATCTCAAGAAGAATATTAGTTTAACAAGATAAATTATTATACCTTATCTTCTTATACTAGTACAACGTATTGCCCTACTAGTGTAGTGGTTTCGACTGACACCGCAGACTCTGTCCATGGGTTCGAATCTCAGCGCGGCAGTTTAGTTACATTTTAATTTTTTACTTCAAATGTTTAAACAATTAAGATTTGAAATAAATGAGTTGATCAGGTTTGTACAACATGTTTTTTTTCGTCGCCTTGACGCACCGCCACTTGATGCAATCGTTTGAAACACTCGCCGCTGTAAATTAGATACTTTTGAAACTATGACACTTTATCAAAATACACGTTATTTATGTATTTCATTAAATATGTATACGTAATTAAACTATGAAGTTCAACTCGAAATGTTACAGAAGCAATGTTCTTCATTTCTTAAAAAGAATGGTTAAAATCGAAGCTACCGTTTACGAGATATACTGATTTTTGTATTTTTTATAGCTCATTTTTCCACTCCCTTAATACAATCATGTTCAAAACTGTTGGGACACTTCCTGCATGTCCTGTGAAACGGTGGTCCCTCCCCCTAAACTCAATGTTGGTCCATATAAAGCATCGTCCAGCAACGGGCTGTGTTATATATATCAGCCCCAACATTGGTTTGGGGGGGGGGGGGGGTTGAGAGGGATGGCAGCTTTACATAAACTAGTTTTGACTATCATACTTTCAACTGACAGCTTTTTACTAATTTTGAAAGATATTTGATGCGCACGTGTATAGTGTCCCAACAGGTTTTGAACAAGATTGTATTAAAGCATTGTAAAAATAATGTACTAAATTCATATAAGTCCTTGTAACTGCATTAAA